>JACXGI010006787.1:0-30069 GCA_016801175.1 Esox masquinongy
CTGAACACAGCCACATCCCCAGTTATAAGAGGGTGTGCACACTTATGCAACCAGGTTATTGTAAGGTTTTTATTTTTCATTTTTCCCCCTCGAAGATTTCAGTTTGTTTTTCAATTGAATTGTTCACATTATAGGTCACATTAAAAGTGGAAAAAGTTCTGACATGATTTATCTTTGTCTCATTCTTTTACATCACAAACACCTGGCATTTTAACAGGGGTGTGTAGACTTTTTATATCCACTGTATATTTATCATAAATAGTACTTCAGGAGTACTTTTCATCCATTTCTATGTTGTTTTTTTTATTCTTATCTTGTGTATTTCTTTATGCTTTATAAAGTTGATAATGGAGAAATATAATTGGCAGCAAATCAGTACATAGCAGATATTCAACATGGCGGTTAAGGTTTCTTCACAATCATTGTGTTTGTATTTGTTAGCTTGCATGTGCTGCACAGTGTTACTTCTAAATGTATGACACCTGGATAACGTTAGTGAACTCTGTACTGAACGTGGTTTCTAAATAAGATGTCTGTTTTCTAAACCCTATGGTGAGCCGTTTAAATGGCTTTTCCACTTTGGCATTGGTTCCTGTAATTTAGGTCAGTGTCTGAAAGGAGAAGTTTAATCATGTATAGGTCATCTTATGTAACCAACTGATCCACTTTCCTTTTCAACAGACACAGTGTTTACAATTTTGCATTTATATGTGCTATTGTGTAACCATACCTATTGCTAACCACACCTGGACCAAATGTTGTGACTTGTCATGTACATTCAAATTCTTGAGACGAGCTTGATTTCATCTATTACTCTCTCTGATGTTTTGTCAATTACATCATATTTTGTAATTGTATGTAATATTGTGGTATATGACTTACTATACAGCAGTATAATATTGTTGAATGGTTTGTTAAATTGGCACCTGTGATGGTGTGAAATCAATATATCCATTGTTAATGAGGACCTGATTAAGTTATTGATCACTTTTCAAATGTGAATCACAGCCAGTGGCCTGGGGTGGTCTAGCAGTCTGGTAGACCACCCCAGCATGTGCAGTGATTTAAATCTGTCACTCCGCTATTCTACACCCTCTCCTCTATCCTCCTTCCTTTCCTCACTGTCCTATCATTTAAAAACATATGAAAAAACAAACAGTACTGGGACTAGTGATGCACCAATGAGAAAATTCTTGGCGGATAACGATAATCATATAATGCAAGCTACCCAATGTCAATATAGATGTTTTGTCATTTCTGTACCGGTGTACCCTGTCATAAAAAAATACAAATGATGCTTCTGATGCTGCTTATTATTTCAACAAATGCAAATTCAATCATATAAAAGCTAATAATATTTCTATATAGTTTAACAAAAGACTCCCAGAATTAAGTGTGATAATGAATTTTTATTTATTATATTGTAAATTAAGATAAACTCACATTCTTTTCTGTTACTACATTATACAATGCATGGATATTAATTTAGTAAATAAAATACGAGACTTCATCAACAAAACTGCAACAGAGACAAACTAATTATAATAAAACAACATGATAAATGATGTGAGCAAGTATACACACTTTTTACTGGATTATTAGTGGAGCGTATTGGACGCCTATTCAGACAAAAGCACCAGTTGTTGGAAATAATCAGACAAATTGTAACATTTTGTCCCAATAATCGTCCAATATCAATGGTCATTATATTGGTACATCCCTAACCGGGATGTACCAATGCAGTATGCAGTATTGCAGTATTGCAGTAATGCAGTATTGAGAACGCTCAACTGACTATGTTGCATCAACTTCAATAACACTAGCTGCTCCTGACTGAACACAATATGATCAACTGTTGTTGATTGTTGAATGTCCTCCATCTTCTCACCTGTTTGCCCTTGAATTGACTAGCTAATATTTCCCACATAATTTGCTATGTAGTTCTGTATGACTGACTCCATATTTCCTGTTCTTGTTCTGTTTTCAACAGACTGAAAAAGAAATCCCAGTCAGTGGATATTGCCACTCAAGGATTCTCCCCTACTCTGGTGCCAGCCTCACCACCAAACAAGACCGAACCACCAGTTACCAAGACAACCACGTTAGGTGTGCAGCAGAACAATGCAACCAATTCTCAGAAAACCTGCAGTCCCCGGTGCGGAGAGCTGAAGCGAGGCTACACCATAGGTAAATGAAGTGATTCTGATCTGTGTCCACATATTCCCCCATCGGCCTTCCCTCTGGGACACAGGTCTGTGACAGCAAAAGGAAGGGATTCTGGGGGGTTTGTCTGGGTGTTTTTGTACGTGCCTGTATGTGTGTGATGGGTGGGGGTTGTGAGCACACGGGTGGGGGGTGGGCATGTCTGTAGATTCTTTGAAAGGCAACTGAGTGTTTCATTCCCAAGATGACATTCTTCTTGTCCAGGAGATTAGTTCAGGTTTGATACCTGTGGCACGTATAGGTTAGTGTATATTTGTGGCAGTTATAGGTTAGTGTATATTTGTGGCAGGTATAGGTTAGTGTATATTTGTGGCAGGTATAGGTTAGTGTATATTTGTGGCAGTTATAGGTTAGTGTATATTTGTGGCAGGTATAGGTTAGTGTATATTTGTGGCAGGTATAGGTTAGTGTATATTTGTGGCAGGTATAGGTTAGTGTATATTTGTGGCAGGTATAGGTTAGTGTATATATGTGGCAGGTATAGGTTAGTGTATATTTGTGGCAGGTATAGGTTAGTGTATATTTGTGGCAGTTATAGGTTAGTGTACAGTATATTTGCGAAAGCTGTTTTGCTATTATAAGTGTAGTAATAATTGTTAAGGAAGAACTCTTGGGAGACACTGGGACTAGAAAATCCTATCTGCGTGAAGCATAGTTTTGAGATATTGACCATCAAAGATTTTACATCCCATATCTTAGAACTGTTTTGGAGTGAATGTTTCTTTCTTAACCCATTATAGTTACCTAAAGTGCAGAGTATGAAAGTCCAGAGAAATTTGTTCTAAAAACTTTTTAGCAGAGTAGCAATCGCAAATAGAATTCTGTGTATTTGGAATATTTGTAATTATGGGTCCAGAAATAAAATTCTTTATCAACAGAATTTGGAGAGGTAGAGATTTTATTCTAATTTAATAAATACCCTTCTTTTTGCCGGACCGCGTAAGCGGAGCCGGCCAAGAAGAGTGAATGTCTCTTACTGACTGACTGAGTGACTGACTGACTACACTTTGTTAAATAGCGTAGTGGTTAGAGACGCGGACCTGCAACTAATATGTCCCGCGTTCGAATCTTGTTACAGTCAAAGCAAATCGTGCATTAGGATTTGTTCCGTATAAATAAAAACTTCGCTGGCTATAACCTTCAGTATCTACGTTATAGTAAGCCTAAAATAAAACTGTTCGCGGTTATGTTGCGACTACTTCTGGTGAATTTTTGAAGTATGCATCCGTGCATGCATTTTGGGTCAGAATAGACAAAAACTCTCCTGGCTACAACCTTCATTAGCTACGTTATAGTAAGCCTAAAATAAAACTGTTTATATTGCGACTATTTCTGGTGGATTTTCGAAGTACAAATGCAATTTTTTTTGCGGTAATATAGGCTAGATCAAAACCCCCTGAGCAGCAATATGGTAGGGGTTTCCACGATTCTCTCGTCTTTTCACTTAACTAAAAAGTCATTTATTGTTACCTATATAGATAGTTATTGTATCAATGTCATTCACGAATGAAAGAAAAACGAACGCTTTTGCGCCATGAAATAGCTTTGGTTGTGTTAAGTTCAAGTAGTAAGTTAGATACTAGTAAGCCTATTACTGGCTAATAGGCTGTTAAAACGGCCTGTGGCAAAAGCCATACAATAGCCATACAATAGATGCTATTTGTGGTGGACGTAACATTAATAAGAAAAAAAATATTCAAACGTGGCATAAGGTTAACGCATGACAAAACGATCTAATGCCGAGATGCTATACCAACACTACAGGCGTATAGCACCGTGGTGTAGCGGTTAACGTCACAGTCACTCACGTGGGAGACACGGGTCCGAATCCATGTTTATCACATTTAATTGTGGGCCGGCTGTACTAGGCTTGCCTGGTTCCTTTTCTGGTTTAATCACATCTTCAAATATATTTATTGATGTCAAATACACTTTGTTAAAGAGACTAAAATGTGTTATATTGAGAATATATTGTATTGAGAAGCATTAACATTACATCTCAATATGCCATCAATGCCATATCAAAATATTAGTTCATTCATCCAAAACAACTTTCTTTTTCTTAAAGCACTATTTTTTATTTGAATTTTTTTAATAGGCCTTGCATTGATGTTTTTGTAAATTGCTCATGTATAAGTGTAGCTTATGTAAAATAGGACCGCATAGGTAGACAGGTTACGGTATTGCTCAGTGATGGAAGCTTATCCTATTTACCATCAGAGCTTTTGAACATATGGACACAGAAATCTACAGATGAACAAAATGTTTAACCAGAACTCTTATAGTCTGACCACCCCGAAAGAATTGGGATCCAAATTACCACTGCTCTTATGAGACTGCCTTGGCTTCATCCCAATAAGCACTATGTCACTGTTTTCTAATAGGTTAGCTCTTGTGACAGACATTAACACACCAGTACATGTTAATACATGTACTAACAGTCGGCTAGTTAACTGTAAATAGTTAACTATTATCGGCTGGATCAAAACAGATTTTGTTCTATTTTGCAAGATTAGTCAATTTAATGTGTAACTAACTAGGCATTGATGAGTGACAGTCTCTCCTTCTGAACCCCTATCTTGATGTTCTGAATAATCCCCACCTTTCATGCTAAAGCAAAAAAATATCCAGCCATCTCATTTTGATCCTATCATGCTAATTTATTCTATTAAGAGAATTAATCATAATGTGGCCTGGGGGAATGGCAGCTTGCTGTGCTGTCTCTCTGTGATAGACGCTCCCTCCTGAAAGAGCTGTCATTACACCATGAAGGCCTTTTAATAACCTTCAACCAGGTTCAACACTTCAATCTCCACCGGTATTCTAGGAGGACAGAGTGACACAATATTCCCTAAACTACTTCAGTAGTCTCTGGTCAAAAGTTGTGCACGATGTCAGGATGCCAGTTGGGTTTCAGACTCTATGAAGTACCTGGTTGTGTTGAGTTAGCGGCCTCTGGTTGTGTTGAGTTAGCGGCCTCTGGTTGTGTTGAGTTAGCAGCCTCTGGTTGTGTTGAGTTAGCAGCCTCTGGTTGCGTTGAGTTAGCAGCCTGTAAGGGTGCACCGCCTTAAGAGTGAGTGGGAAGCTTGTCTAGCTTGTCTTATTGTATCTCTCCTAAAATCTCTTTCTGAATTTCTCTCTCTGAATTGCTCTCTCTCTCTCTGTATCTCTGTCTCTCTCTCTCTCTCTGTCTCCCCATCTATGAATCTGCCTCTCTCTCTGTCTAATTCTTTCCTGCATGCATTGTTGGCAGTTCTACTGTACAATATATGTTGCGTGTATGGTTTTAATGGAGTGCTTGTCCCATTGAATGTGTTGCTCCAACCGTGGCCACGGCCTGGGATGAGATGTTTAATCACATTACAGCTCTGCTCCCTATGGAACCACTGACTGTAAAGAGAAAGACATGCAGAGGGAGAGAAAGAGAGGACGAGAGAAAGAGAGAGAGAGAGAGAGGGAGAGAGGAATGGCGGTGCCAACTAACAGTTAGCCGATAGACCAGTCTCAGGCCTGACCTGGGTACCACTAGCTACATGTATTAGAGGAACATCTACCAAACTCATCACAAAAGTAATTCTCTCTCTTTCAGGCTTTGGTTGTCAGTGGCTCATTTCATGGCAGATATTGAACTACAGCCCAGTGGTTAGATGGGCTAGTAAGTGTGTTGGGCTAGTAAGTGTGTTGAGCTAGTAAGTGTGTTGGGCTAGTAAGTGTGTTGGGCTAGTAAGTGTGTTGGGCTTGTAAGTGTGTTGGGCTAGTAAGTGTGTTGGGCTAGTAAACATAAGGTTACTGGTGTGAATCCCCAAGTCACGAGGCTGAACATTACTTTTGCTTTCTCCTGTAGCCTATCAGAACTGTCTCAGGTGTTTTGTTGCTTGTGTTTACGTACAGCAACTGTTGCCAGCTGTGTCAATTATGTACACAGCTTCATGCCATCTCCCACTTGCACTCTATGCATCTGGACAGTAAATTAAAGATGTTGTCTAGGTTTTGCATAATTTGGCCCAGTAGTTTTGAAAGTAGTGCTGAAAATGTTGCAAAATACAGCTTGATACATTCTTTTTTTAATGGTATTTTAAACTTCATGTTATCTTGTGATTTAAAATGTATCCAGTTTGTTATAATTTATTGCAGTTTGTTATAATTTATTGCCATTTAAGATCCATTCCAAACCTTTTCAGAAGTAGAAAAAATTTGTTTAGTATCTTTGATTGTGATGAATTCATTTGGAGGAATGTTTTGGAAGCTTTGCCACTACAAAGGCAAGTCGAAGACAGACACTAGTCAAGGTTGGATAGAAATGTTGCAATGATAACGCTAATGGAACCTATCACCATCAGAATGATAATGTCCTTCCATCCTTCTGCTGCTTGCCTCTTGTTTGATCTGGCATCTATGATAAGGCCAGCTCTGACAGTAAAGTATGACCTATGTCATATGATGGCTCCCCAAACAGCAAAGTAAATCAGACGTCAGCTAAGCCAAAGCCGCCTGTCTTTTCCCAGATCAGGGGAACATTAGTCATGACATTGATCAGAATGGTCAGAAGTACTGTAGCATATTACTTATGATTCACTGTGATTTAGCATGGTGGTTGTGAGCCCCTATGATTTAGCATGGTGCTAATGATTCCCTGTGGTTTAGCATGGTACTGGTGAATCCCTATTGTTTTGTATGGTACTTGTGATTTCCTGCAGTTTAGCATGGTGGTTGTGATTCCCTAAGATTTAGCTGCCTGCCATATTGGGGGTGTGGTCTTGTAGGCTCTGCCCTACCCCAGGACCAGTCTAAGGCAGACAGCAGGTGGGTAATCCTCTATAAGACGCCTCCTGCCTTCAGGCACACAGGGTATGGCTCCCCACATAACACCATGGTATATCAACTTACCGCAGTGTCTTCACTAAAAAGAGAGAGGAAGTCCCACAAGTCTCAAGACATGAAAAGGCGCTAAGGAGCTCAATTGGTGGGGTGATAAGATTGGTTTGATTCCCCATATTTATCACCCATATTTAATATGCATGCAGGACTAGAAATTGTTTTGGATGAAAGAGTGCTAAATGGATCTTTTTGTACTGTTACATTATATTGTTATTGGCTGCTTCAAATAGCACTCCAGAAATGTTCTTGTTTTGTATCCCCCAGGAAATATAGGTTCAACACTCCTGTTGTTGAAATGTAATGTGCTTTATTATGGGGCACAATCAATCAGTGTTTCATTATTTTTGTCTATGTTTTTATTTCCATATAGCTGAGAACCCCGGTTTGATTCATTTCCTCCCCCATCCACTGTCTGTCTGTCTGCCACCTGGCTTCCCTCCCAAGGTGTCTGTCTTTCTGTCCCCCAGTGTTTATCTGTGTTTATATCGGTCTGTCTGTTGGCCAGTTTCTGTCTGTCCCCCCATTATATGTCTGCTGGCCTGCCAGTCCCCCAATGTCTGCCTTTCAGGCCCACTGCCTCTCTGTCTGTCTGTCTGTCTATTGGTGCTTATTGATATGCCCAAATATCCTTACCAAAATAAATTGCATGAATTGATGCAATAAACATACTTTGAAGGATACATTTAAAACAATGTTCTCCACATTATTTTATTGTCCTGTAAAATCCTAATTGTTGTAGCCATTTATCCAATAAACAATCATCCATATTAGCCAACATTACACTTCAAACGTGCTCTAATATGGTATGTCAGAGTCAATAATTTTATGTTCATTTCACTTGCTGTGTTGATTGGCATATCTAAAGTCCTCGCTCGAGCTAGGAGTTTGAATGTGAACAGGTTCCCTGGTCACAAAAACAACAACCGTATGATGGTTCTGTCTGATTGGGCCAGAGATAGAAAGGAACATTGTAAAAACGTGTCGTTTGTCAATCATCAACGATGTTGTTTTGTTTAACATCCCTGATTTTGACGATCTCTGAACATTGGGATAGCTGAACCCTCCCCCCCCCAGCCCCCCCCCAAGTCCCTTCAGTGTTGGGGGACTGCAAGCTCTGGGGGCCCGACCCAATTATATATAAATCATCTAAAATAATGAAAAAAATTCTAGTAAATGTTTGACTCTTCAGGTAAGTAGTTCTACTGTCTTTGCCTTAGTGGGTATGTCTGTCACCAAGACAAAATGCTGAAAATATAAAGCTACAAATAAAATGTCACCGTACTCCATTCACTATATTGTAGAATAATCAGAAATGAAAAATAACGTGCTGCTTGACATTCATATGAAATGTTCATCACAGACCTTATTTAAGTTCCTGCTTCCCCATTGTATCCTGTCGATCTTTGTTTTGGTTTCTACCAGATGCAGCGTTGTTCTGTCCTGTTCCATGTTTTATTTTGTTCCTGTCTTTCCCGGTTCATTATAGAGTTTTCTGTTTCTGGATTTTGTTCATTTATTAAATGTCCTCTGTTCTCCCTGCCGTTGTGTCCTGCCTCCATGCTTCAACGTTACATAAGGTAGCTGTGCTATTTCACAATGAGCATACTAGCCTAAACCTACAAGAGCATTTATCACAGCTTATTGTAGTTTTAACAGTAGTTAAAGAATTCTGTAGTTAGATGAATATGATGAATTTTCAATTGAGTGACTTTTCTTTGTTAAATATGAAGGCCTAAAGATTTCCTCCCAAAAGTGTCCAGACTTAAACAGCTAAAGCAAATCAAAAATAAATTAAAATAAAGTGCTAGAGAAATTTGCAATAAGATTTATCGTCTTTACAAGTGCGTCTTAACAAGTGCTATTACATTATCAAAAAATCTTAAAACCTGTCTTTTTAAGTGTTGCAGGCCTCAATTGCTTTTCTTGACTTCATGTTCACTCCATGTAAATATCTATAATCTCCTAAAAGGGGTTATCCATGAACTCCTATGATACAGCCTTGTGAAAAAGTACACCCCCTTGGAAGGTTTTTTTTTCTTCATCTTTGGAAATGTAGTCTTCACTTAAACCCTATTAACAGATAAAGGTAATCTAATTTAACAAATGACACTGAAATACAATACTTTCTAATAATGTATTCATCAAAAATCAACAGAAATACAATTTAATATTTTAGAAAAAATGTGTTCACTCCTAGCTTCAGTAGCTGATGTTGCGCCCTTTTGCTGAAATAACTTGCTTTAGCAAGTCCTTTTAACTGTCTGTCAGTTTCTTACATCTTCTTTACAGTACTGCTTCAACTGTGTCATGTTCAAAGGCTTTCTTGCATATTTATTTTACAGCATTTCACAGGATTGAGATCTGTGATTTGACTCTGCCACTCCATAACCCTCCATTTTTTTCTTTTTGGTGTTTGGTTCAGCTTTTTGACAGATGGCCACACATTTTCCTGGAGAATACTCTGGTACAATCCAGAATTCAAGGTTGACTCAATGATGGCAAATTGGCCAGACCCTGAGTTAGCAAAGCAGCCCCAAACCATAATTCCACCGCCTCTATGCTTTACAGTTGGTATGAGGTTTTTCTGTTCCTTTTTTGTTAAAAGCATCTGGCATTGCGGCTTTGTAACTTCTCCTTTGACTCTGTCCAGAGCAAATTGTTCCAAAAGGTTTGGTCTTAAGCCTGGTGTGTAATAAACATCAGTTCCATCTTTAAATTGTTTTTTGAGAGCAGGGGATTCTTCCTACCTGACTTGTAGGCTAGGTTTGTACAGTCTCTTTCTTACTCATGCACTTTGACATTGATTGTGGCAAGAGAGACCTGTAGATCCCTTAATGTTACCCTGGGGTTTTTAAACTTCCATCTTTTGTCATCTATCTTTATGTAAATTTGGTGATTTGTTAAATTTGGTCACCTTTATCAGTAAATGAGGTTGAAACTATCCATTTGTCTAAATCTGTCCAAATAACAACAAATATATGTTTACATTTTTATATTTTTCACATGGCTGTATATATTACATCAATAATGCCTATGTATGACAACAGTATATTTTGTAA
Source organism: Esox masquinongy (assembly GCA_016801175.1). NCBI lineage: Eukaryota > Metazoa > Chordata > Actinopteri > Esociformes > Esocidae > Esox > Esox masquinongy. Next base: position 10,161 of record JACXGI010006787.1, read on the forward strand.
ATTATTTATGTGAATTTTGTTAAAGCAACCAATATGTGAATTTTGTTAAAGAAATCTTTTGAGACTGCTAAGTTACTAAAAAACCCACGCTGCAATGCTCTCTGTAGATAGCTGAGTTGTTCTTTTCCTGTAGGTTGTGCTACACTAAAAAAAATCAATATCAACATGTGAAATAGTATTATTGCATTTCAGTGTTTATATTGTAACTATGGCAATGGAAGTCAGAAAGCAGAGATGCAGTGAGGAAAACGTGCAAACTGCTTTGCTTCATGTTCATTTGAGAAAGTGTAATAATCCGATGGCACAGTGTGCATAGCCGTGGGAAGTAATGGTACTGGGGGTGGTGCAGCCTCTGCAGATTCTGAAAGTCCCTTTTATCTCTCTATAGTCCATTATTCTTCCGCCCTGGTCTCCTTCATACATTTGTCGTTACCAAGCGCAAACATGCCAAAACTATTCTCCTACAAAAACTCTGGTTTTAATATTTGATAGTTGAGACATTAAGTGAATTTACAGTGGCCATCAACTACTTTCAAAGTTCTATTTTAGCTTTTCACCCTCAATTTGAAATGCCTTGAGAGGAATTTGAGCTTCTTCACATTAAAAATAACAAGCTGAACATTTAAAGTGTTTCTGATTCTGCTAGATAATTCTTGGAACAGCCCTATTTAACACCTGCTTAACCCAAACTACTCCTCTGTCTTGCTCTGGATAAGTAAAGAGAAATGTTTCAATTATTTCAACAAATAAACAGTGTTAGTATACAAGAAATAAGGGGTCATTTCGGAGACACTGGCAGTCAGGCACCAGGCTGCCTGAGTTTCATGTTGTTAAATATTATTTGCCCATGTCTCTGTGCAGTTTAAAACATTTAAAACAGAAACAAGGTAAAGTTATGACCAAGGAAAGTGCCTTGCTGGGAAGCTTTTCTCTAAAGGTCAATGGTGCTTTACTCATCCCCTGGGAAAAGAAAGTCTGCCAGGTTGCATGATAACTAGGTTATAAGGTTGAATATCACCTTTAGGGTTGCAAAATTACTGGAACTTTCTTCAAATGCGCTGCTTATTTTCTCCAAATTCTGTGATTTCAGAAAAACCTATACATGTTTCTGAACGTAACCAGAATTTTACTCACCTCTGTTTGTTTTCTTAATGTTTGCAGATTGTCTCTGCAGATGTAGACCTTCTCTTCCTTTTTGTCTTTTTCCTTGTCACTCTGTATCTCTCTACATATCTATTTGTCTTTATCCTTATCCCTTTATCTATGCATTATGAATTCATCAACCATCTGAATTACTGAAGGGCAGATCTTATGCATGACATAAGATCTTTCTTATTTGTGACATCCCCCTCACAAAATTCCCGTAGTCCACTACTTTTGACCTTAATCCTATGGGGTGCTTTTTGGGATATAAGCCTGTGGAGACATTTCAAATAGTGTCATTGGACAAAGAACCAAATGAAATGGCGTTCCATAGATATCGTTTGTTAGGGACCAACAGGCTGAATTTTGACAATCATGGAAAGTATCATACTTTTGAACAATTCCAGTGCAGCACATAAAATTGAGTTACACCAAAAGTTAGCTAGCTAACTAGCTGTTAGCACACTGTAAATCGGGATAATTAAGGCAATCTTTGTCAGTTTTGCCCACTTAGATTACACTTCACTGAAGACCCTTATGAGGATTTTATGAGCAGTCTGGAAGTTTTGAAAACTGAAACATTTTTTTTTTCTTCTGGACAGTTTGGCCGGCCGCAAATAGTTTTACCAGCTGTTCATTTTTTCGGCCCTGACCCAAGGCTGTGCAAGCTTGCTACAAGGGATTGTTACTTGAGGAGCTTTTCTGTCAAACCTTTTCATGTCACACTCAAAGGAGTAGCCAACTTCCAAAATTAGCACCCCTCTCTTGCCTCCCCCTACAACAACTGGCTTATTTTCTTGGCCCATTGATTCATTTATGGGTGAGGAATCATCGACTGTAACATCACAATGTAAATGAGTGAAATTCTCCTTTAACTCAGGGTGTAAAATATATTGATAACGAGTCATGGTTTGCAGGATACCAGAGTGCTGGATTGTACTCTGTTGGTAAAACCTGTAGCCTCACCTAAACAGTAAAGGTGTGAATGTAATCACCACATTGGAAATGGAGACAGTGGTCCACACAGTCCAGAGCACAGCAACTCCAATGCTGCCGTAGCTGCATCTAACTGATCTGGACGATGAGATTCTTCATGGGTGAAAGATGCCTCCATGACCTCACAGAGTTCTGCCATAACTGCATCAGAGGCAGTCACTGGTTCACTCTGTCTGTTAGTCTGTGTGTATTAACCTGAGCTTCACTCCAGTCTAGTTGCAGATGTCATTGAGGTGTGGCCAGTTTTAACAGACTCCAAGGCTTGCAGCATTGACACCTACATGGGCTGAGTACACAGGTCATTGACATTTCAAACACTGATGGATTGGTAGGGTGAAGATAATAGCACTCCATAGGCAGTCTTTTTTTATGCCAGTTTGAGTGGAATTGGTTTACTCAGTTGTTTCCTATTTCTATTGTTTGGATGTGATGATCTGTGTATCTACCAGCCATGTTAATGTGGCTGAGAAGGCCTTTTATGAACAACTTTTATGAAGAAGATAGAGAGAGATGTTGCTCTGTAAGCTTACTCCCTAGCTAACTTGAAATCTCACTGCTAGGGTTAGCCTATTTGTACCCTTCGTTTAGCTCAAATGGTTAGAATGTTATCAAGGAGGGTGGTCGCACCTGTTTTATTCCTTAGGTAAGAGCACCTTTCCATTAATTATTCAGGTACATTTCTGTTAATCCGGCGCACATTGAAAACACCATTACTTCCCTTGTGGTTGGGTAAGCAAGAGAAGACATGTTTTACCTCTTCAAAGGAAAATGACATTTCTCTGGGACATCATGTGGTTGTTATACACCAAGGGGGCGTGGTCAGCGGTAAAGTAAAAGACAGTACATTACCCAGTCATTCTATTTTCAACCCCTTAAGTTTGAACGTAGAATGGCAGTTTTGTCCTGCATGCCCTTTTCTGTCCTCTTTTTCTGTTTTTCCTCAAAAAAACTTCTAAGGATCCATGCAGCATATTTCAGGAGTAGAGTTCGGATGGGTTCCCTCAATTAGAATAGCTGCCCATCTATTCCACTTCCTGTGAGGAGATACAGTAAGGTCTGGAAATAATTAGACACTGACACAAGTTTTGTTATTTGGCTGTTTACCAAAATGTGTTCAAGTTACAGTTAAATAATGAATATGGCCTTAAAGTGCAGTCTCTCAGCTTTAATTTTATGGTATTCACATCCAAATTGGAGGAAGGGTTTAGGAATTACAACTCTTTAATATATAGCCACCTCTTTTTCAAGGGACCAAAAGTAATTGGACAATATTGACTCAAAAGCTGTTTCATGGACAGGTGTGGGCTATTCCTTCGTTATTTCTTCATCAATTAAGCAGGTAAAAGGTCTGGAGTTGATTCCAGGTGTGGCATTTGCATTTGAAACAGGCCATACTTAGGCTGCAAAAAAATCCATCAGAGAGATAGCAGGAACATTAGGAGTTGCCAAAGCAACAGTTTGGTAATTTCTTAGAAAAAAAGAATGCACTGGTGAGCTCTGCAACACAAAAAGGCTTTGACGTCCACAGAAGACAACAGTGGTGGATGATCGTAGGGTCCTTTCCATTGTAAAGAAAAACCCCTTCACAACATCCAGCCAAGTGAAGAACACTCTCCAGGAGGTAGGCATATCATTATCCCAGTATACCATGAAGAGAAGATTTCACAAGAGCAAATACAGAGGGTTCACCGCAAGGTGCAAACTATTCATAAGCCTCAAGAATAGAAAGGCCAGATTAGACTTTGCCAAAAAACATCTAAAAAAGCCAGCCCAGTTCTGGAACAGTATTCTTTTGGACAGATGAAACTAACATCAACTTGTACCAGAATGAGGGGAAGCAAAAAGTATGGAGAAGGCTTGGAACGCCTCATGATCCAAGGCATACCACATCATCTGTAAAACATGGTGTTGGCAGTGGGATGGCATGGGCATGCATGGCTTCCAATGGCACTGGGTCACTAGTGTTTATTGATGATGTGACAGAAGACAGAAGCAGCCGGGTGAATTCTGAAGTGTATAGGGATATATTGTCTGCTCAGCTTCAGCCAAATTCAGCGAAGTTGGTTGGACGGTGCTTCACTTTACAGATGGACAATGACCCAAAACATACTGCGAAAGCAACCCAGGAGTTTTTTAAGGCAAAGAAGTGGAATATTCTGCAATGGCCGAGTCAATCACCTGATCTCAACCCGATTGAGCATGACAAAACTTAAGGCAGAAAGACCCACAAATATACAACAACTGCAAACAGCTGCAGTAAAGGCCTGGCAAAGCATCACAAAGGAGGAAAACCAGCATTTGGTGATGTCCAGACTTCAAGCAGTTATTGCCTGCAAAGGATTCTCGGCCAAGTATTAAAAATGAACATTTTATTTATGATTATGTTTATTTGTCCAATTACATTTGAGCCCCTGAAATAAGGGGACTGTGTATCAAAATGGTTGCAATTCCTAAACGTTTCATACAATATTTTTGTTCAACTCCTTGAATTAAAGCTGAAAGTCTGCACTTCAGTTGCATCTCGGTTGTTTCATTTCAAATACACTGTGGTGGCGTACAGAGCCAAAATTATGAAAATTGTATCAGTGTCCTAATATTTCCAGACCTAACTGTACACTTTTACTGTACACTAACTGTACACTAACTGTACGTTTTATCCTGGAGCAGTTTAGTGTTAGTGCTTTTTCTGAGTTCTCTCTCAGGAACGTTTTAAATTAATGTTGTGACACTTGATGCCTACAGTATAATCAGCTAAATCTGGCCAACGACCACAAAAAATAACATGCAGGTACAGTATGTTCTTGGGACCTTAAATAGCTTCGGAGTTCATCTGATGTTCATACTTTCCAGTATGTTGTAGTTACATGATTCTGTTAGGTACTATTATTAAGGAATGTCATCTTCCCTACTTTATCTCTGCCCACAATATTCTGGGGTCATTATTATTCTGAGAATTTCTGCAAGCACACCAGTGACGAGTGTCAACAAGCCTACACCTGCTACTTTCAAAATGTTTGTCCAGAACAAATTGAGTGTTACGGTGCCACTATGGAGACCTGCTCCATGATCTGCTCAGATAGGTTCTTCAGTGCACTGCTTTTTTCTGTTCTTATTGTGTCCACCTAACTTTAGTAAGAATAATCTGAGAAGTCATTAGTCTCTTGAGTGAAATGTTGAGAGTGGCCTGACAGACTGACCCATATATATCTACAGTACAAATATATCAATAGTGTATTTTGTCCTCAATGGTCATTTATAGAAGTCATCCACTCTCTGCTAGCATTATTATTATTTTACCAGGGCCCATAGATCAATGACCGTGGCCATGGGATTCATGACAGTGGCTGTGGTAGTGTTTCAACATAATACAGTATTGAGAAATATTTCTGTTTTCTTTCCTGGTAAATTCAGCAAAGTAGAGCAGAATTTACTGCATTGTACTGTAAAAGATCTGCCTTTGGGCCAGTGGATTTATCGACCAGGCGGTGTAATTACGTTGACTGGGAGTTTCTCTGCTGCTCTCGTCTCCTCTCCTTCACTCCCGCATTCAATTTATAAATGCCACTAAGCTAGTGATCCCACCTTTTTCCCACTTTGTTGGGAGTACAGCTGTAGTCAGCCAGCCAGCCAGCCGTCCCATTAGTTTGGAGTATGTCTGCAGTCAGTCAGCCAGCCAGCCAGTCAGCCAGCCAGCCGTCCCATGGTAGGGATTGATTATGTACAGCTCAAATGTGGAGTAAGCAGTTTTTTCCTGTTTCTGTGTCGTTGGGTATGTGTGTGGGTGTGCGTGTGGAAAAATTCAGTAGTGAAAAAATAAAACCTGCCACTCCACATAATGTTGATATTTGTTTTTGTTTAGCTCAGGAATTTATAGGGTCTTATTACATTCAAAAAGCTAGATTTTGCTTTCTTTGTTTTTCAACCACATGTTTAAAACTGTAACGCAGCAGAATCTGAGGCTTACTAATTGTCACCCATTAAATATTTGCTTACGTCTTGCATATCCGTGTATAGTGCTGCTGGAAATTGGCTTCAGAATAGTACTGTGAGCCTAATGATATGACAGACTGGAACAAGAACTCTTTGTTTTATGCACACCAGCACACATCGCTGCATGAGCCACCAACAAAGAGACAAAAGGACATTCTATTTTTTTTTTTTTACTTATGTTTATTTCCAGGTGTTCTTGATACTTCAGTTTATATTCAAATCACTTCCTGAATTGACTACCTTCAATTTGAATCCCCCCCCACACACACACACACACACACACCCTACTTATACAACCCTGTTTCCAAAATAGTTGGGACGCTGTGTAAAATGTAAAGAAAAACAGAATGCAATGATGTGCAAATCATTTAAACCCTATATTCAATAGAAAATAGTAGTAAGACAACATATCAAATGTTGAAACAGAGACATTTTATTGTTTCTTGAAAAATATATGCCCACTTTGAATTTTATGCCAGCAACACATTTCTGGCTGGGACAGGGGCAACAAAAGACTGGAAAAGTTGTGTAATGCTAAAAAGAAACCTGGTGGAACATCTCACAACTAATTAGGTTAATTGGCAACAGGTCAGTAACATGATTGGGTAAAAAAGAGCATTACTGAGAGGATGAGTCAGAAGTAAAGATGAGTGGGCAAAGAGTGCAACAATTTAAGAATAATGTTTCTCAATGTAAAATTGTAAAGAGTTTGGGGATCTCATCATCTACAGTACATAATATGATTAAAATATTCAGAGAATCCAGAGAAATCTCTGTACACAAGGGACAAGGCCGAAAACCAATATTGGATGGCCTTCGGGCCCTCAGACGACACTGCATTAAAAACAGACATGATTCTGTAGTGGAAATCACTACATGGGCTCAGGAACACTTCTGATACCCATTGTCTGTGAACACAGTATGTCGCTGCATCCACAAATGCAAGTTAAAACTCTACCATGCAAAGAAGAAACCATATATAAACATGTTACAGAACCTCCGCTGCCTTCTCTGGGCTCGAACTCATTTAAGATGGACTGAGACTGAAGTGGAAAACTGTCCTGCGGTCTGACGAATCAAAATTTGAAATTCATTTTGGGAATCATGGATGCCGCATCCTGTAGACTAAAGAGGAGAGTGACCATCCGGCTTGTTATCAGCGCACAATTGGTCTCCTCCGTTCCCAAACGCTTAGAGAATGTTGTTAAAAGAAGAGGCGATGCAACACAGTGGTAAACATGCCCGTCCCAACTTTTTTAAATGTGTTGCTGACATCAAATTTAAAATAGGCATGTATTTTTCCAAAAACAATAACATTTCTCAGTTTCAACATTTATATATTGTCTTTGTACTATTTCCAATTAAATATAGCGATAAATGATTTGTACATCATTGCATTCTGCTTTTATTTGCATATTACGCAGCATCCTAACTTTTTTGGAAATAGGGTTGTACACAGGAAGTAGTGCCGACACACTGGCAGTTCCATGTCTCTGAAGTGTTTCTGGACCTGTGACTTGTCATGGTCTGCCTCCTCCTATTAACCAGCTCATGTTTAAAAGAAACACAGTAACATTTTTGGGTATATTACAAATTATTGCTTGGCCAGGCATGTATTCCCATTAATAAACTGATTCAGTTACAGGGTTTTAATCACAGGATTTGGCAAGTCCTGGCACAGCAGCTTCCTCATTTGGTGCCCGGACATCTGTTTGTAATTAGTACCCTCGCCTGTGTTCCTGATCGCTGTACCTATTTAAGTTCCTCCTTTCCTAGTGTGTCTTGTCAGTCTTTGTTTGGTTTCTACACATATGTAACGTTGTACTACTTTCATGTCTTAGTTTTTTTGGTAGAACTTTATTTGAAGGGATGTGCATAAGAGTGACATGACACTGTCATGATACTGTCGTAGCCATGACATGACACATGTAAGAATCATTATGAACGTTTATGAATGTTGTCATTAGGTGTCATTCGGTTGATTATGTCATTTTTTATGCAAGGTTGACATTGTTTGGGATGTCTTTGTTATGACAGCTTAACATTAACTGAGTCAACACAACCTGTCAATGTCTTTGTTATGACAACTTGACATTAACCACGACAACATTAGATTAGATTCAACTTTATTGTAATTGAACAAGTACAGTACAATGAAATTGAAGGAGTAAGGTAGCATGTGCAACTGAAATGCAGGGATAGGTTCCCGAGGTAGATGAGGTTCCCGAGGTAGACATGTACCTGTAACAACTGAAAACTTCAGACTTGGCAAGGCAGTGTCAGAGTCCAGTAGTACAAAGGATGGATATGGTTAGAGATGGGTCACGGAATTCAGCAGGGTTACAGCAGATGGAAAGAAAGTGTTCCTGAGCCTGCTGGTGCGGGAACGAAGAGACCTGTACCACCTGCCTGATGGAAGGAGGGCAGTTTGTGGCATGGATGTGAAGGGTCCCTGATGATGCCACACACCCTGTGCAGGCACCGCTTGTGCTGGAGGTCTACGATGGCCGGGAGCTGGGTACCAGTGATGTGCTGGGCGGTTTCCACCACCCATTGCAGGGCCTTCCAGTCGGCTACGGAGCAAACGCCAAACCATGCTGTGGTGCAGTTAGTCAGAAACATTACCTGTCATAAACATGTCATAGCAGGCCTGATTATCAAACTTGAAGAAACAATTTAGCTTTATGTGTTATCATTAAATACTGTCATATGTGGTTGGTTTTGACATTGGTTGTCATGAGACCATTATAATTGTGTCATGAATATTTTTCTTGACCTCAAGTAAAGTGGTACAGTTTGGACTTTTCATAAAGATGTCATGACGCGTTATAACACTGTCAAATACATTCATAACAGTGTCATAAATATTTTTCTTGACCTCAAGTACAGTGGTACAATTTGGACTTGTCATAAAGATGTCATGATGTGTTATAACACTGTCAAAGACTTTCATAACAGTGTCATGAATATTTTTCTTGACCTCAAGTACAGTGGTACAATTTGGACTTGTCATAAAGATGTCATTAAGTTTGTCAAATACTGTCAAAAAGATGTAATTAAGTCTGTCAAATGCTATTAAATACCTTAACAAAAGCAATACATTTCCTTTATTTTTTTTGCACAACAAATGTTTCCTAAAAAAAAAAAACTACTTTCAACAATCCTACTTTGGTAACACTTTCCGATAAGGGTACATGAACAACCATTAACAAATGCAGTAGTTACCTTGAACAAACATTGATGAACAAGACATGAACAAACGGTTAACAATGATAACCCTTAATTTATTAATGGTTTACAAATGCATTAACAAACAGAGTGTAGTGTCATTTGTTCATGTTGACACAGGACATAAACTCAGCAAGAAAACAGTTAGTACTGTAATTTGTTAAGGTTGATACAGAACATCCATTCATGTCGTACCTAGTTCTTTGCATGAACAATAGCCTAAGTAATATAAACTATTCATAATATAATCACATTGAAAACATTATTTATAACGTAGGCTAGATAGTGATAGTTTAACAAATTACCTTCATGTTAACACAAATAGAACATGGCTGAGCAAGTTAGCAAAGTGCTACCCGGAACTGACAAACACTTGACTGGAGCTAGCATACAGCTAACTGGAGCCAGCTAATAACCAACCGAAGCCAGCTAACAACAAGGAACAAGGAACTAGCTAATCGCTAACCCTTACAGTGCAACGATTGCAAAGTTCCTAAACAATACAGTTACAAAATTCAATTATATTAATCATAGGGATATTGTCAGGAGTGTTGTTTTCGAAAAAAAACATTTCAGTACAGTAACAAATTCGTTTTTTCCAAAGGAATGCACCACCGTCATGGCATTTTACATAGACATGGGTCTCTGTCATAGTTTTACAATTACCACGCTTTTCCAACCCTCTACATACACTTTAACTGACAAGTTATCAAACTGTATCGAAAGGTCCAGTGTACCTTTGTACTTTACCGACCAGGAAAACAGAATAAATGATGAGAACGACATGGCTTTTCCTTGAAGAGTTAGAGAACGCGCAGGTGTTTTGATCGTTAACAGTCCCAACGCAACACGACCACGTCAAACCGCCCCCTATAGGCCAACCGTAGCAAGTGTCCTTCAATATAAAAGTGTCCTTCAAAATTCTAAATCAACCCCAAATGCGACCATACATTTTGTATGTGTCACACCTATTTGAAGACGCAAGTAGCCAGTCTACCTTTTAATAATGGTTACCGCACTGTAATCATATTAACAAATTGGATTATGTATATTGTCTCTTGAATAATTTATATTACTTAGCCTATAGTTCATGCAAACCACTAGTTACATGAATGGATGTCCTGCATCGACATTAACAAAATTACAGTACAAACTATGTTCCTGCAAAAAACTTTGATGTTAACTTGACTTGTTTTTTCACACCATGGAAAAGTCTGCCAAAGACACCATTATAATGGCCTATGGCTAACCAGTGGTGCCACTATCATTTTGAGGTGAATCTTCAGTGACTCAGGAGTGCGATTACCTTTATGACTCCATATTTCCAATTTGTATTTCTGCCATGCATGCTCAATATGATGAGTATGAGCACCAGTCTCAGGATCAGCAAAGTTCCTTTTATGGCAGACAGAATACTGGTTAAATAGTTTCTTCAAGTTTGATAATTAGGTCCATGTTTATGACAGGTTATTGTAATGAATGGGTGCGGGAGACCAGAGGGGATCCAAACACAGAGCGTAAACTTTAATGTTAGACCTTTAAAGCAAAACAAGGGGCTGCAGGACGGCCGGGTTCACAAAGAGCATAAAACAGACAACAGGGCAAAAGACCCAAGGGCAGTCCCAAAATCCAGGAGGACACAAGAATACAAAATGCCAGGAAAAGTACCAAAAGGAAATCGTGGAACAGAATGCTCCTCACACAGGCTACGGCTTAAACAATAACTCACAAAGGATGGCCGGCGAGAACCCCCACTTAATATCCCCACTAACTTAACACAGGTGTACACAATAACGGAGAGTGGCTGATGTGACATCAGCCGGGGAGCGTTCAGAGGCGAACAAGGTGCAGGTGAGTGGCAGGTTGCAGGAACGTCCCGATACAGGAGGACCACGAGCAGCATGGGTCCTCACAGTTATGTTGTCTTGGTTACTGTCATGTTGTCATAAAAAAAGACACTGAAAGGTTATGTTGTCTCAGTTAATGTCAAGTTGTCATAACAAAGACATTGACAGGATATTTTGTCTCAGTTAATGTCAAGTTGTCATAACAAAGACATTGGCAGGTTATGTTGTCTCAGTTAATGTCAAGTTGTCATAACAAAGACATCCCAAACAATGTCAACCTTGCATAAAAAATGACATAATCAACCGAATGACACCTAATGACAACATTCATAAACATTCAAAATGATTTCTTCATGTGTCATGTCATGGTTATGACAGTATCATGACAATGGTATGTCACTCTTATGCACACCCCTTCAAATAAAGTGCTACCATTTTTTTTTTAATTATATGTCTCTGTGCATGTGTTCAGCCACCTTGTTTCAATGTTACACGGTTACAGGTTTTTGTATAACCTAATCAAATGTTTGTCACACATTTTGGGTAACCAATTAAACTATTATTGCCTTCTTTTACTGTGAAATTAGGACTCTAGAACATTTTTTTTTAAAGATGAGCAAAATGTGCCCCAACTAATAAGAATATTTAGTTCAACACCTAAGAAGGTGGAAACTTAAAGTATATTAACGACATTAACTCTAAATTTAATACTCACTGCTAGACCTGATCAACCAACAGTAAATATGATGTCTTTAAGCATTGCAATTGTAGACTACAAATTATGAGACCTGGGGCATATTTCCATCTCTTTTTTTTCTTTCATTTGAAATAATTTGGTGTTTAATTAAACACTGACAGTTGAGAACTACAAATGATACCTGTAAAAAGCTGTCTTCATCTTCAACAGGGATGAGGGAATACAACACAGATACATTAGAAGGGCACATATGTTTATTACAGGAATTATTAATACACTTTACTGATTGTCCAAATTGTATTTTTAATAGGGATGTGCATGAAAAATATTTAACTATCGATAATTCCTCAGCTTTTGTCGTCGAATAGTCGACCCCACCCACTCGGGCCAAAAAGAGAGGTACTAAATGAAAAAAATTTAATTGTAATATGTTATGCAATAAATTCAACGTTTTATTTAAAAATGTTGAATTCATGGGCATTGTCTCCCATGAATTAGCGCAGAGATATGTATGAATTGCCTTACATAACATCTTTGTGTCAATGTTTCTGGCCATAACAACGAAATACAAAATGTATTAGACCATCTAGCCAGCTTTTTATATATATATATACAGTCCCTTAAAACTATACTTTCCATACGAAGCTACACTTAAAATATAGTCGAACAGATTTACGTTACAGTCTGCATTAAATGAAACAAACCTACCGATGCGTTCCAGTTCCAGTGAATAAAATAATATCCTTGGAAGGAAGCTTAAAATCTGGCTGGCGCCACCATAGATGCAAGATCTTAACAAAAATGTAAAGAATCATTAGGCAATGGCCATATTATTATGATAATTTATTGTTGTTTAGAAAAATTAGCATGTCCACGTGCTCCGGGAGTAGACGAGTAGGCTTACGTAGTCTGTGGTCTACCAGGCCCCCAGTTGAGAAAACCCTTTCAGCTGGTACAGATGTGGCCGGGATGCACAGGTATGCTTTCGCTAGCCAGGATAATTTCCTGTACTTGGCCGTTAGCCAGATTTGTATAAGTAACCCGTTATTACTGCCGCCAAGTGAGTCAATCGGTAGTACAGATCTTTTTGGTAACTTTCGAAAATAAGATTAACTTGTCGATAAATGCCATCCTTGTCGAAATGTCGACAATTCTACTATTTGTTCTCACCCCTAATTTTTAGCTGCCCAAAAAAGAGCATCTTTTGTGTAAATAAAACATCTTAAAACAGCCACTGGAACACAACTGTCAGGCTTTTCCTATAACTTAACTGTGACACAACTCACCCACTTTGGTCCATATCTAAGCTGCTGCTGCAGAAAACTTAAATTCAGCAAAAAGTCTCTCCTCTTTTTTTACCACTGTTGATCACATAAGGTATACAATGCTAATATATATACAGCTCCGGAAAGACTTAAGAGACCACTGCACCTTTTTCTTTCCTTTCCAAAAAATGTTGAAAAGGAAAGTTTTGAGTGAGGAACAAAAACGTTCAATTTGCCCTGGTCTCTTAATTTTTTCCGGAGCTGTATGTATATATATACATATATGTATATATATATATATATATATATGTATATATATATATATATATATAATATAAGAGTACGACTACTTCCTGGAAATGTACAAATGTTGTGCTTGTTTTTTGTGTTTCCTTACAACACTCCTAGTTATTTTTCTGCCAGTTTAGCCTGGTTACTTACTATGAGTAAGAGGGACTTGCAGTTACAACATACCGGTATCATTATTTTATTGTGGATGCCTGTGCTGGGAGCATTTTTAAGTTGGTCTTGGTCTAATCAGATTATTTGGTTGCCGTCAACAGTTTCTTAAGACTTGGCACTTCCCCCATGGTAAAATTGCTTGTGATGCTCTCTTGTTTAGCATACGTAGCTTTCAGTCTCTTGGTGGTCCTATGACGGCCATTACTGGAATGTGCTGTGCATATAAAAGCGCCAGGCTTTAGGCAGACTACAGAAAGTTTATCCATGTGTTATGGCCCCTCTGTATCCCAGAGTTCAAAAATGTTTTTAAAGTATTTGTGCTGCACTCTTCTGCAGAATATGTACTTCCTTCTCCTGGCACAGGTTTCTTTCATCCATGACAGCTGGTACGGCAGGTATTTCCTGGTTCCAAAAAGGGACTTTAAATCACATTAGGTGCCAGAGCAGGGTCTTCAGCAAACACCTGGGAGCAGTCATTGTTAAGATATTCTACAAGTCCTATTTCCTGTGCAAGCTTTATGCACTTACACTGAGTGGACCCTGGACAGGACTCTGGTTGTATGCTTCCACTACACCAGGGGTCTAGCAGCGTCTTGGGAGTTTTCATTTCAATTATTTTTATCAGATGCCATAAAATGAATAAACACTTAAACATGTAGTAGAATGGGTAGTTAAACATTAGAAAATGAACAAGACAGATAGAATGAAGGCAAAAAGTACACACACTACAGCCAAGGCTCTAGAATGGAAGCTCAAACAGTATATTGGCTGTAATGAGGTCTTGACAGTTGTATAGAGTTGACTCTGTTGTGGCTACTGACGGGGCTCAGCTTAGGCCTTATTAGGTGTGATTTTCAATAGAGGTTGCATGACTCCGCATATCCTTGTTGTACTTCGCTTGCTCCTTCAGGGACAAGTTTGGAATTTTTTTCTGTTTAGGTTTCATGGACAAATTAAAGTATAATCTCCACTGAAATAACATTTTGGTCTAAGACTAGGCTTAGTCTGTATCCAACAAACCGGCCATTATGGTATTCAAATTCCATGGTACTCACTCATAAGTAAGCTATTTTAATTCCTCTTTGTGGGTGATTTGCAATAAAGAATTATCATTTCTATGGACCAGAGGCCGTATTCACAAAACATCTTAAGGCTAAAAGTAGCCCCTAACTTGCTGATTTAACTCTTTAAAAAAATGGGCACATCAGTCCTAACTTTAGGACTCAATAACACTGGAGATCAAGGTTGTGACAACTCTAAGCTACTTGGTCACAGGGAAAATGCAGCTATGCAGTGCAGACGAACTACATAGCCTGTACTGTATCTCAGTCATCTGTCAGTAGAATATTACATCAAACAATAAATGCCTTTTCCAGATCTCATATCATCCAACAAATCATTCGGTTTCCTCATTCACCAACTACAAAGAAACAAAGCCGACTTCATGGCCATAGCTGGACCACCACGGTGTAGTTGGTGCTATAGATGGGACACATAATTGCACAAATTATTGCATCATCTAAAGATAAACACACATTTCTTTACAAGTTGCCAGGCATGTAAGAGGCTAACAATTAGCTGAACATATCTTGACTAGTCAGTATATCATTCTTGGTTTCATGTTTAATCAGTGACATATTTTTTCAATATGGTAGCATGACATATCCTACAGTATTGATATGATGAGTTCACTGACAGAGACCCCTCCCCCATCAGCCAATCACTTTGGGCAAAGTAAGTAAGCTTATTTGTGGAACACGCCATCATGCATAGCAACAGGGTCAACCCTTTCTATTAGCTTAAGAGTTCTCCCCGTTCCTTAGTAAAAGTTGGTCTGAGCAGCTTTGTAAATAGGTTTTATGAGGAAACTCAGCTAGGAGCCTTTGGTGGAATGTCATTTAGGTCCGGGCTTGCAAAACGTTTTGCCTAGCGGTTACACTTGCTTGGAAAGCCAACACATTATCAATTGTCATTTACAACTCCGTTTCCAAAAATGTTGGGACGCTGTGTAAAATGCAAATATAAACAGAATGCAATGACGTGCAAGTCATTTATCCTGATATTTAATTGAAAATAGTACAAAGACAACATATCAAATGTTGAAACTGAGAAATGTTATTGTTTCTTGAAAAATATATGCCCACTTTGAATTTGAAGCCAGCAACATGAGAAAAAAGTTAGGACGGGCATGTTTACTAATGTGTTGCATCACCTCTTCTTTTAACAATACTCTGTAAGCGTTTGGGAACAAGACCAATTGCTGTAGTTTTGAAAGTGAAATGTTTTCCCATTTTTGCTTGATTTAGGATTTCAGCTGCTCAACAGTTCAGGGTCTCCTTTGTCTTATTTTTCGTTTCATAATCCGCCAAATGTTTTCAATGGATGACAGGCCTGGACTGCTGGCAGGCCAGTTTAGCACCAGACTCTTTTACTATGGAGCCATGCTGTTTTAGTATGTGCAGAATGTGTTTGGCATTGTCTTGAAATCAAGGCCTTCCCTGAAAAAGACATTGTCTGAATGGCAGCATAAGTTGCTCCAAAACACATATATATTGTTCAGTATTAATAGATGTGCAAGTCGCCCATGCCATGTGCAGTAATGCACCCCCATACCATCACGGAATGGTATGGGGGTGCATTACTGCACATGGCATGGGATGGTCCCTCTCCTCTTTAGTCCGGAGGAAGCGGCCATGATTTCCAAAAATAATATCACATTTTGATTCGTCAGACCACAGAACAGTTTTCCCTTTAACATCAGTTAAAGGGAAAACTGTAGATGATGTAGATAAAGGGAAAACCGTAGATGATAAAGGGAATACCGTAGATGATGAGATCCCCAAACTCTTTGCAATTTTACGTTTAGAAATGTTATTCTTAAATTGTTGCACTATTTGCCCTTGCAGTCTTTCACAGAGTGGTGAACCCCTCCCCATCCTCACTTCTGACAAACCCATCCTCTCTGGAATGATCTTTTAATACCCAATCATGTTACTGACCTGTTGCTTATGGACATAATTAGTTGTGTGATATTCCACCAGGTTTAGTTTTTTTTGTTTTTGTTTTTTTGTCTCTATCCCAACTTTTTTGATACATGTTGCTGGCATCAAATTCAAAGTGGGCACATATTTTTCAAGAAACAATAAAATGTCTCTGTTTCAACATTTGATATATTTTCTATTTAATATAGGGTTTAAATGATTTGTACATCATTGCATTCTGCTTTTATTTATATTTTACCCAGCGTCCCAACTTATTTGGAAACGGTGTTGTACACCGATCAGCCATAACATCATGACCACTGACAGGTGAAGTGAATAACACTGATAATCTCGTTATCATGGCACCTGTCAGTGGGTGGGATATATTAGACAGCAAGTGAACATTTTGTCCTCAAGGGTTCATGTGTTAGAAGCAGCCCTTGTGGGGTGTTCCCGGTCTGCAGTGGTCAGTAGGCTGGCCTGTGTGGTCCGATCCAACAGACAAGCTACTGTAGCTCAAATTGCAGAAAAAGTTAATGCTGGTTCTGATAGAAAGGTGTCAGAACACACAGTGCATCGCAGTTTGTTGCGTATGGAGCTGCGTAGCTGCAGACCAGTCAGGGTGCCCATGCTGACCCCTGTCAACTGCCGAAAGCGCCTACAATGGGTACGTGAGTATCAGAACTGGACCATGAAGGTGGCCTGGTCTGATGAATCACGTTATCTTTTACATCTTATAGATTGCCGGCTTCGTGTGCGTCGTTTGAGAACACATGGCACCAGGATGCACTATGGGAAGAAGGCAAGGCAGTGGAGGCAGTGTGATGCTTTGAGCAATGTTCTGCTGGGAAACCTTAGGTCCTGCAATTCATGTGGATGTTACTTTGACACGTACCACCTACCTAAGCATTGTTGCAGACCGTGTGCACCCTTTCATGGCAACAGTATTCCCTGATGGCATTGGCCTCTTTCAGCAGAATAATGCGCCCTGCCACAAAGCAAAAATGGTTCAGGAATGGTTTGAGGAACACAACAACGAGTTCAAGGTGTTGACTTGGCCTCCAAATTCCCCAGATCTCAATCCAATCGAGCATCTGTGTGATGTGCTGAACAGACAGGTCCGATCCATGGAGGCCCCACCTCGCAACTTACGGGACTTAAAGGATCTGCTGATAACGTCTTGGTGCCAGATACCACAGCACACCTTCAGAGGACTAGTGGAGTCCATGCCTTGATGGGTCAGGTCTGTTTTGGCGGCAAAAGGGGGACCTACACAATATTAGGCAGGTGGTCATAATGTTATGGCTGATCGGTGTATATGTCACAGTGATTCACTGGTATGCTATGATATTGGTAAAGTTCTGCCTCGCACACCTGCTACTGTATGGAAAGGCTGCAAGCTCTGGTGCCGCTTGTTGAAAAAATATAACTAGTTGATGGATTCAAATGGTGTTCTCCCCAAAAACATTTATCTATACCCTTTATATCTATATGAGCGTTTTTGTTGATGGCAGTGTTAGGAAGGTGTCATCAGCCACAGTGCAGATGTCAAGCCTGACACTGTAGACAACCTAGTACTCTAGTTTTTAATGTTCTTGTGATCTAGAATATTTTCAGTAATTTATGCTGTTTAGTTTTTGGCAAGTTAAATGAATATTGCATCAAACTATTACTATGCTACTGTGCACTTTATTTCACATAAAATAATAAAGAATAATAAACAGATCAGTCATAATTTGCCTTTATTCATTCTTATTTTTTGCATATCCTTGTATCGCCCTGCAGTCGTTGAAATGTGAACAGCCCGTTAGCCGCATGTGAGTCATTGTGCTCCACCTTTTCAACCCCCTTATTCTAATGAAGACTTTGTATTGTACACGCTCCAGGGCCTGGGTTGGCCATGTACTAGTTCATCCAAGAGGAAGAATATGGCTGCAGGACAATTGCACTATGCGGTCTTCACAACAAAGGTCAGTGGACAGTGCATTCATATAATCTCATTGAATGTTAGCGTGTTGGCCCGGAACGTTCTCTTTGGTGCTGCATCTAAGCTACAGTGTGGTAACACTACAATGATTAATATGCATACACTCTACAATTAGTTCTACTGTTCTAAATAATATAATACAGGGCCATTAATAATCCTAGCTAATGATACATCTACTATTACTACTAATTCTACTGTACTACTACTAGTAGTAGTATTAATAATAGCAATAACAATGAATAATATTAACAGTTATTATTACAGTAACAAACATGTTTGCCCTTACAGTTCTGATCTGACATCATTGACTATAATGTAACTAACACAATGGCAATAATAACCTCTCCAATATCGGCTGATCCAGTAGATCCCTGCCCAGCTCATATTTCAATGGACACATTATCTATCCAGTGGATTTCATAGAGGATACATTCTCTATCATATTTGAATTAACACATTATGTATCTGAAGGATTTCCGAGAGGAAACATTCATTGTAGTATTTGAACTAAAACATGTTAGTTCAAATACACACGAGGAAACAGTCATTTACAGCGAAGGCTGTTGCCCCTGTGTTGTGGTGGAAGCAGCAATGTCATATTGATAGATGCAGAGTGTCAATGTTTATAGCCACATTAACATTTCTTTTTAGATTTTAGTCATTTAGCAGATGCTCTTATCCAGAGTAAATTACAATTAGTCTAGTCATCTTATGATAGCTAGGTGAGACAACAACATCACTATTGTAGGAACTGCGTTTGCCTTCAACAAAGTAGTTATCAGCAGTCTGTGCTAGCAGGAAAATACGAGTGCATAAACATTAAATAAATGATGGATTGAGGACAGACTGTCATTTTTCAGTTGAATGGAAACAGGTTGAGTTCAAACAGATGACTTCTTAAATACAATATACCCAATGGCATCATATGTACTATATAATAAATGAGTATTTGGCTGCACAGGGATCTGGTCAGAAGTAGTGTGCTGTATAGGAGATATAGTGTCATTTGGAACTGTACCAGTCAGCTACACTGTCTCCTGGTGACAGGAAGCAGAGGGAGGGTGTACAAGCAGCCAAAACCATGGTGGTTGTCCTTTTTGACATTATGATTCATGGGAGTCTTTTAAACTTAATTATGAAATATATGAGTGTGTCTAACTTAAAGAGAAACCAATTAATTCCGTCTGCAGACTTCAATGAAGGTAGCAAAGCTCCCCGTTGACATTTAATAAAAAAAAATTGTTTTACTGAAGCCCCTCCCCGTCTCTTTACCCCACCATTTCTTTACTCCTCCCCTGTCTCTTTACCCCACC
>JACXGI010006787.1:30169-40386 GCA_016801175.1 Esox masquinongy
CCTGTCTCTTTACCCCACCTGTCTCTTTACCCCACCTGTCTCCCTGTTGCCTGTGGAGTTGTCAGTGTCACTGTGGGATCAACCATCAGTGTGAGGCTGAGCTGTATTGTTTTAATAAATTGGCCTCATGAAGGGAGCAGTGGTGCATCGCTACCTTCTGAAATGACAGGCAATGTCTCTATGACACAGAACCATCTCTCCCTCTCCTCTTCTTGTCTCCTCCACCTCTCCTCCCTCCCTACTCCTACACCACTCCCTCTTCTCTCCACATCTCCACTCCTATATTTTCTTTTTCCTCTACTCTCCACCTCCTCCTTCAACGCTTATCCTCTCCTTCATCTCTTTTTGCCTCCTCCCATTTCCTTCCTTCCTCTCCTTTTCTCAGAAAGAATATGCAAACTCGCAATAGGCATCTCAATACAGACAGAGCGAGTGAAGGAGAGAGAGAGAAACGGAGGGGGTGGGGGAGAGGACTACCCCCAGGGAAGGCTGAGACAGACTCAGTAAAGACATCCATGGCCATCTGAGGAGATGGATGGGCATGAGCAGGGGAAGGGGGAGCCGGGGGAGGGGGGCGCAGGAGCCTGGGTTTAAAGGAGCTGGTGAAAGATGGCTCAAGATGGCTCGGGCTCTTACAATGCGGGTGATCTATCACAGCAGACCTGGACAGCAACACAGTCCTATGTGGGGAAGCAATGCAACTGATGGAGTTAGTGTTGTGGGCTGGCATGGGCTGGTGCTGTCCAACCAGACATCCCAGTCACAGACACGCTTTGCCTCCCGGACACTCCCCAGTCCCATCCAGATTTTTGACGTTATTAGTGCTAATCAAAAGAAGAAAAAAAATTCTCTGGAACAATTTCAAAATAGTCCACAATAACATTTACAGTGCCTTCAGAGACAATTCAACCCCCTTTACTTTGCAGTACCTTCAGCCACTATTGAACCTCCTTAACCTTTCCACATTTTTTTGTTTGCAGCCTGGATTAAATATAGATTTTGTGTCATTAATCTACACTCAATGTCCCATGACGTCAGTGTGGAATTTAAGTTGTAGACCACCAAACTACAAAGAACATGGAGGTTTTTCCAATGTCTCAAAAATAAGAGAACAGATAAAGAAGTAGCCAGTAAAAATGCCTTTGGTTAAGTTATCAGTTAGGTTAGCTTAAAAATATGCTGCTGGAGGCTGTCTCTGAACCATGTCCATTTGTTGTGACCGCTGCTGCCAAATTAATGGATATTAACATGTAGAAGGTAGACACTTGGTAATGAGGGTTTTTCTTTCATTGGTACCAGTCAATACAAACATAAAGGCAACATTCCTAACTCAGTTACAGGAGAGGAGAGATACCACTCAGGGATTGAACGATGAGGCTAATAATAATTAACTGGTTTTAATGGCTGTGATGCAACAAAAACTCTGAGGACTGATCAAACAAGTATGTAGTTATTTCATAATACTAACCAGTGTGATGGAATTAAGGAAGCCTGTACAGAATTAAAACATTAATCAGGTTTTCAACATGGCACTAGAAATAGCGCAATGAATTTGGAAAACGAATTCACTTTTTAACCCAAATACAAGTCATTATGTTTGGGGCTGTTCCAACAGCGTCACTGAGTCCAACTCTGTATATTTTGAAGCATGGTTGACTAATAAAATTGATGATAAAATCAATTTTATGATAAAATTGATAAATGATTTATGATTTATTTATGATAAATTATTAAAATGTTGGAAATATTTTTGGCAATGACTGAAGAATGGACATTTCTTGTAAGACTTATCATGGTTGAAGCATATACTTTGGTGCTAGAGGAGGCACTGCACTGATAAAATTGATAAATTATTTATGATTTATTTATGATATATTATAACATTTCTGGCAATATTTTTGGCACTGACTAAAATTTCTGGCAATATTTTTGGCAATAACATTTTAATAATATTTATTAAAATGTTATTATAGTATCCAAATTTGAAAATGATTTACGACATTTTTTTGTTTAGAATTTGCTTTTAAGTATAAAATTCTAAATATATGTCAATTAGCTAAATTGGGAACAATAAAAAATGCTGTACCAATATTACATTTAATTTTGGTACAGCAATATACCAATATAATATCGGTATATTACATTTGAATTTAATGATTTTTTTAATGATTTTTTCAGGCATTTGTATGCTTTATTTGACCACAATTTGCAGAGAGTTTCTGTTGAAAGAGCAGTGGGCTGGATTCAAACCCATGCCAAGAGTAAGCAGAAGCTGGTCAAACGTATGTCACTAAAAGGCTTGGGGAATTTCAAAAAGAATGATATGCAAAGATGTTACAATCTAGGGTTGTAACATCCCAAAAAGTCTCACCACTGTAAATAATGTGTCAGGTGTTTCTAACATGTATTGACTTGGGCGGTTAAAGACAACATTTCAGAAATAAATAGTCTTAAACTTCAACATTAAAGTATTTTGTATATATCATTGACAAAATAAATGACATAAATGCATTTAATCTCATTTATTTGGAATGCACTGTATATGACAGTATTATATTAGAGAACATTTATCCTCACTAAAATGTAATTTCAGTCTTATCTCCAAGTGTGAATCATCAAGTAATTATATATTGTGAGACCATTTCTGCATTCCAAAATATGTAAAATAATCATTTAAAAAACATTTACATTAAGTCTTTTTGGTAAATAGTTTTGGTCTAAATCAAAAATAGTTTTGGTCTAAGTGAACATTTACTCAACACTGGTTTCATCAACTGGGGTTGAAAAACCAAATTCTGATGCATAAAATAACACAATTGACTGTGACAAGCGTTTTATCTCTTAATATGAGCAATGTCTCTGACAGGATTATTTTCATTTGGTCAGGGTTTTTTCAATATTAGGAGAATGCTGACACTTTCAGAAGGCCTTTATATGCATAACATATGCATGAAATGAAGAGTCAATAATGCTGCGGTAATGTGAGTTTCCCTGGTTCTGTAGCGCTCTTAAGAGAGGCTAGCAGCTGATTATGACTACACCTTGAGTCCCTGAGAGAGCAAATTGGCTGAGGTATGATTGGTCGGCTTCACTCGAAGCGTCTGAGCCAATAGTTCAAGGCATTATGAAGGGTCTGAGTAACTGCAGTGCCTGCTCTCACTGTACTACACACCTTAACCAGCCCCACTGAGTTCAACTGCAAAGAGAAGAGCAAATGGAATTTCATAAAAAATGTCTTCATATGCAGGGATTATAATCAAGAGATCAAGCAGAACACAAGCAGATTTTCAAATGAGGGTAGTTGGTTTCAGTGAGGGAAATCATTTTTTTAATAATGCCAGTCGGTGCTTGTCTCCCTATATCTTATGTAGCTCACTACTTTGTACCGGGATGTTATGGGACATTGTCAAAAATATTCCAGATGTCACCATTTATGAATTACGGTGCATTTTAGCTTTAACTCTATCTCAATTATGGTTATATAAGTCCAGTATGTCATGTTTAGCCAATTCCTCTACATGATTTGGTGATGATTCAGTTTTGCACAACATGGATTCATAGCTTCATGAATATTCGTTGGCAGTGTTTTCTGAAAAACAGAATCATCTGTTGTGTTGTTGACAGCTTTGAGGAGCTACAGTGGGAAAGCTATGTAGTCCTGTGAAAGGCCTTGTTCCAACGGTTCCACCTAATGTACATGGTACAATTAAGTAAGACCATTGCAAAAACTGCTACACTCTCCAGATTAGTACCGAAATTTCTGAGCTAACAGGAATTCACAAAAAAATATGAATTTGCCACCAGTGGTTCTGATCCTAACATTTTCGGGAAGAAAAAAAATTCCTCATTCTACCTAGAGCCCTCCCTGCTACCTAGAGCCCTCCCTGCTACCTAGAGCCCTCACAGCTACCTAGAGCCCTCCCTGCTACCTAGAGCACTGACAGCTACCTATGGCCCTCACCACTACCTAGAGCACTGACAGCTACCTAGAGCCCTCACCACTATCTAGAGCACTGACAGCTACCTAGAGCCCTCACCACTACCTAGAGCACTGACAGCTACCTAGAGCCCTCACCAATACCTAGAGCACTGACAGCTTCCTAGGGCCCTCACCACTACCTAGAGCACTGACAGCTACCTAGAGCCCTCACCACTACCTAGAGCACTGACGGCTACCTAGAGCACTGACAGCTACCTAGAGCACCCACACATTGAGAGCTTTAACTGTCACTTTACTATCTGCCTGGTCTACTCCTGCTGCCTCTACCTCCTTTAGAATTCCCTATCAAAGCCCTCGGAATCTCTCCTTTTGGCCATGCTGAATGAGGTGTGGAAGGAGTGGCTCAGCCCCAATCACCTGCCTGTTAAACCTCTAATTAAATACTTTGATTGTCAACCATCACATCCTTAATAATATACTCAGTAACCTAAGGTCCTCTAGCTAATGTCTAGCCTAGTTTGAACAGTGTGTACACTATATGACCAAAGGTATGTGGACACCACTACTAATTATTGAGTTCAGGTGTTTCAGCCACACCCATTGCACACAGGTGCATAAAATCCAACACATAACCATGAAATCTCCATAGACAAACATTGGCAGCACAATGGGTCATACTGAACTGGGTGACTTTAATCGTGGCATTGTCATAGGATGCCACCTTTGCTACAAGTCCTTTTTTGAAATTTCTGCCATACTAGATCTGCCCAGTCAACTGTAAGTGCTATAATTGTGAAGTGGAAGCATGTATGAGCAACAACAGCCAAGCCATGAAGTGGTAGACCACACAAATTCAGAGAGTGGGGCCACAGGGTATGTGCATATATTGCATAAAAATCGCCTATCGTCTGTTGCATCACTTACCACAGAGTTCCAAACTGCCTCTGGAAGCAACATCAGCACAAGAACTGTGCCTCTGGAGCTTCACAAAATGGGTTTCCATGGCCAAGCAGCTCACATTAACATGCGTAATGCCAAGTGTCAGCTAGTGTGGTGGAAAGTATGCCACCACTGGAGGAGTCAAAGTCTTCTCTTTTTTGAAACGTGTTGCTGGCATCAAATTCAAAATTGGCATATATTTTACAATGTTGTCATTGTACTATTTTCAATTACATGTAGGGATTGAAAGATTTGCACATCATTGCAATCTGTTTTTATTTACATTTTACACAGCGTCACAACTTTTTTGGAAACAGGGTTGGAGATATTCCTGGACTTACTTTAATTTTGTTACTTTGAATAACTGTTTCAATTTATTTTACTCAGAAAATATAGGTATACTCACTAAAATGGTATGTTATCTAAAGTAAATTTAACACATATGTTGACAGATTTTTGTTTCCCTGGACTTCTTCACATTATTTTAAAAATAGCATTTGTTATTAAAAAATACATAAAAAAAGGGGTCCCCACAAGAATATTAAAACCCAACCTGTGTGTTCACAAATGTCTTGTGAAGAGGTTATGTAACCAGCTGCCTGCTTGGCTTACTCTTTGTTGTTTCATAATGAAATTCTTCCTCTTCTGGGGATTGAACAGCCAGCCTACCTGGTTCTCAATGGAAACACTCTACCCAGCAGCCTCAACACCACTCTCTGACGATGACAAAAACATACACACACACACACATTCTGCCAGGCTGCTTATAGAGTCAGTCAATGAGACTAGGTCCTCGGTGCAAGGATCCCTGTACAACAAGCCTAGTGTTTGGACCATAGAGCTGACAAAGACAAATGTTAGCTGGTCGTCAACAACAAGATTATCTTGCAACCAGATGCATACATAATATGGAATGAACAACATGCTGAAAAAAACATCATAGACGGTAGAATAAATGTATATGGTCCCATTAGAATGGATTGAATGGCAGTAGACTACGTAATAAAATACAACCCTTTTTCCAAAAATGTTGGGGCACTGCGTAAAATGTAAATAAAATCAGAATGCAATGATGTGCAAATCATTTGAATTCCATATTCAGTAGAAATTAGTACAAAGACAAATATCAAATGTTGAAACTGAGACATTTTATTCTTTCTTGAAAAATGTATGCCCATTTTGAATTTGATGCCAGCAACATGTTTCAAAAAAGTTGGGACAGAGGCAACAAAAGACTGGTAAATTTGTGTAATGCTAAAAAATTAAGCCTGGTGGAATATCACACAACTAATTAGGTCAATTGGCAACAGGTCAGTAAAAGATCATTCCAGAGAGGATGGGTCAGTCAGAAGTGAGGATGGGGAGGGGTTCACCACTCTGTGAAAGACTGCATGGGCAAATAGTGCAACAATTTAATAACGTTTCTCAGCGTGAAATTGCATTTGGGGATCTCATCATCCACGGTACACAATATCATTAAAAGAAAACTACAGCAATTGGTCTCCTCAGTTCCCAAACACTTATAGAGTATTTTTAAAAGAAGAGGTGATACAATACAGTGGTAAACATGCCTCTGTCCCAACTTTTTTGAAACGTGTAGCTGGCATCAAATTCAAAATGGGCATGTATTTTTCCAAAAACAATAACATTTCTCAGTTTCAACATTTGATATGTTGTATTTTTACTATTTTCAATCAAATACAGGGATAAATGATTTGCGCATCATCGCATTCTGTTTTTATTTGCATTTTTCGCAGCATCACAACTTTTTTGGAAACAAGGTTGTAGACAGGGCTTGACATTGGCACCCGCCCACCCGCAAAATGCGGATAGAATTCGGGTGTGGCGTGTAACTCAGTCACTTACTAGCCACTTTGGCGGGTGGCATTTTATATATCTATACACAGGGTTTTTCCTACATTCAAAGTTCAAAGGCGACAGCCTTCCCAAAATCTCGCACCGCCTCTGTGTGTTGGCATGGTAAAAAATGATTTTGCACTCATATATAAAATACCAGCGAAACACTGCAGCTAAAATGACAGTAGGAGGAAACTTTTTCCATATTGAGTGTTGCCAGGTGGGGTGTGTTTCCTACACAATTGGGCAATTTTTAATGGGCTTGGGCTGGTCGATTTTTTCCTATAGTCTGTGGCAGAATACAGTTTACGGTCAATGAAATCTGGAAATTTTGCATACAGGATCACACGGGTCCAGTGTTCGCGGAGATGAGTAAAGTCGGAAAAACAAGTGGATCCTAGTTTTCTTTTACACCCAAGCATGTCAAAATATTCAATTTAAACTTCATAACCTCAAACTACATCTAATCCGCATAACATTTTTTAAAACTTTTCAGGTGACTTCTAGTAGCCTAGAATTACAGATTTGTTTTTAAAAAGAAATCGCGAGACAAACGAAGATGACTGGTGAACAGACCATCATATTAGGGTATGTACTATCACCAAAAACATTAGGCTTAAATATGTTAAATAAATAATTAACATACTTAAGTCACTAACAATATAAATATATGAACGAGAAGACGCTGGATCTGCGACAGCAGCAGAGCCTAGTACAGCTGAAGGAAATCGATAGAGATTAACGATGTGGCGTCAGTGCTAGGATGGGGAAAAAATAACTTGACACAGCTGTAATAAATACAGTTCTGTTTCGTTTTTTATTCAAGTCTATATTAACAAGAACTTAGCGTAACAAAAATTGACAACAATAATATTGACTGCGATTAATTATAAAGCTGATGAGTGATTTCATATTTCTTTTTAAATAACATGTTAATAGTTCTAGGTTATGTTAAGAATAAATATATTGCTTGCATATATTGGTTGATATTAGGGAGGACATTGTAGTGTGCATTAGCTGCTCAAGTGGACATGGACTACAGGGCAGATTTAACACTATAATAGTTGTCTTTTTCAAGTGTGTAGCCACATTATATAAAGTATTTCACAGAAGGGTGTCCGGCAGAGTGGGGTACCACCTTCGCCTAATTTTGAGCCAGGAAAACCACTGTATGTATGTACGCACACACACACACACACACACAGAGACATATATTTATATATATATACACACACACACATTTTACAATTGTAATCTCATTGCAATGACAGTGACACTATGAGCTATATCCCTAAAACTCCCATGAGCACTATGCAGTGTTTGAATCTGTTCCATTTCTGTTAGGCCTATTGCCTTGCGCGCCAGTGACCGAACAAGTGAACAAGACAGGCTAAGATGTAGCACACCATCGTCAAATTTAATCAAATAAAACGTAATTTCCAAACAACAAAATGGTGGCTAGTGAAAATGCTGAGTGGCTAGTAACTTTAGAAAACCACTAGCCACAGTGGCTGGTGAGCAAAAAAGTTAATGTCAAGCACTGGTTGTAGATACAACCCTTCCCAATGTTGTGAGCGTGAATGGAGTGAAATTAAACTCATCCCAAACTAAATGTCTGTTTGTAGGTGACTTTAATCTCATTAATCTCACTCAATAAAGCAAATTGTATTTAATCCGCCTGAAATTAGCCAAGTGGATGTTTCATAAACTGCTACAGTATTTTAATTACACTGCCTGTAGTGTCAGGTGGTAAACATAAAGACTTTAAGCAGATTGTTATAGTTGACCCTGTGTTCTGTGTACTAGCTTATTTACAGACAGTGTTAGATTGTAGGGTGAGAGTGCATCCACTTTATTAGGTACACCTGCTTGTCCACGCAAATAGCCTAACAGCTAATCATGTGGCTGCACTCAATATATAAGGCATGCAGACATGGTCAGTAGGTTCTATTATTTTAAACCAAACATTAGAATAAGATGCATGATCTAAGTTACTGACTGTGGTGTGTTTGTTGGCGCCAGACGTGGTTGGTCCAGCGTCTCAGAGCTCACAGCTGACATCCTGGAATTTTCACATATTACAGCCTCTTCAGTTTACCAAGAATGATGTGATTAACAAAAAACATAATGAGCTGCAGTTCTGTGGGTGAACATTGTTAATTAAATGAGGTCAGAGAAGAATAACCAGACTTGTTCAAGCTAACCGAAAGGCCACAAATACTCAAACACTCTTTCCAACAGTGGTGTGCAGAAGGGCATTTCTGAATGCACAACATACTGTATCAATCTTTTAAGCTGATGGAGGCATGGGGGGTCCTACCCAATACTAGATAGGTGTACCTAATACCTAATATCTTCTTTTAGCCGACAGAGGTAGATTATAGGGTGAGAGTGTATCTGGTCTACCCTGTAACCGGCAGAGGTAGATTGTAGGGGGAGTGTGTGTCTGGTTCTCCCTGTAACCGACAGAGGTAGATTGTGGGTGACAGTGGGTCTGGTTCTCCCTGTAACCGACAGAGGTAGATTGTAGGGTGAGATTGTATCAGGTTTTCCCTGTAACCGGCAGAGGTAGATTGTAGGGTGAGAGTGTATCTGGTTTTCCCTGTAACCGACAGAGGTAGATTACAGTGGATATAAAAAGTCTACACACCCCTGTTAAAATGCCAGGT
Source organism: Esox masquinongy (assembly GCA_016801175.1). NCBI lineage: Eukaryota > Metazoa > Chordata > Actinopteri > Esociformes > Esocidae > Esox > Esox masquinongy. Next base: position 39,575 of record JACXGI010006787.1, read on the forward strand.
TCTTGTGATGTAAAAGAATGAGACAAAGATAAATCATGTCAGAACTTTTTCCACCTTTAATGTGACCTATAATGTGAACAATTCAATTGAGAAACAAACTGAAATCTTTGAGGGGGAAAAATAAAAAATAAATAACTCACAATAACCTGGTTGCATAAGTGTGCACACCCTTAAACTAATACTTTGTTGAAGCACCTTTTGATTTTATTACAGCACTCCGTCTTTTTGGTTAGGTGTCTATTAGCATGGCACATCTTGACGTGGCAATATTTGCCCACTCTTCTTTGCAAAAGCGCTCCAAATCTGTCAGATTGCGAGGAAATCTCCTGTGCACAGCCCTCTTCAGATCACCCCACAGTTGTTCAATTGGATTCAGGTCAGGGCTCTGGCTGGGCCATTCCAAAACGTTAATCTTCTCCTGGTGAAGCCATGCTTTTGAGGATTTGGATGTGTGCTTTGGGTCGTTGTCTTGCTGAAAGGTAAACTTCCTCTTCATCTTCAGCTTTCTAACGGACGCCTGAAGGTTTTGTGCCAAAATTGCCTGGTATTTGGAACTGTTCATAATTCCCTCCACCCTGACTAAGGCCCTGGTTCCAGCTGAAGAAAAACAGCTCCAAAGCATGATGCTGCCACCACCATGCTTCACTGTGGGTATGGTGTTCTTTGGGTGATGTGCAGTGTTGTTTTTGCGCCAAACATACCTTTTGGAATTATGGCCAAAAAGTTCAACCTTGGTTTCATCAGACCATAACACATTTTCCCATGTGCTTTTGGGAGACTTGATGTTTGTTTTTGCAAACTTCAGCCGGGCT
>JACXGI010006788.1:7497-40372 GCA_016801175.1 Esox masquinongy
GGACCCCCGATTTCCAAGGTTCCTTGAGTGTAAAAATAGCGGATTTGAATTTATTGTCCCAATACTTATGGAGGGCACAGTGCATTTTATGTACATCTTATTTAAATGTACTTGTCAAGAAGGGCACATTTTGTAGTCACACTGCGATGATGCAGTTTACAGCTGTGTCAATAAAACTTCTACCTTAGCTGATTTCTCAACAACATTTGCTATTAATAGTAACTTGGGCTCTGGTAGCATTCTCCATCTGGTCAATCCCAAAAACCTACACTTCTAAACTAGACACTTTTATTTAATCTCAGTTCTTCAAAAACAAACTGAACAAGCAGCTGAATCCATCAACAATATCAGTATATGGTATGTCTTGCTGTATTCACAGTAATGTGATTGTGTATTCCCTTTTATGCATTGTTTAATAGTATTTGGATTTATAAATTATTTATTTGGTTCAGTGTGTACATTTGGGACCATTCCTATGATTTAAATTACGTCAGCAAGCTAAATTAATCAGAGCTAAAGTATTTGAAAGATTACTAACATTGGTCATAGGTCAACCCAGTTGATGACTGGTTAAGAAGAGCAAACCCCATAATTTAAATTCAGTAGAGATTAAATACAAACATGCGCGCGCGCGCACACACGCCATCTGAGGATATTTTCCTCAGGGCTAGTCAGCGTTAAGTTATTTGTGTTGTGATTAATTAATTCAGTGTGACGAAACATCATGAAAGAGGTTGTCAATACACTATATTAATGGCTGAAGGGGCTGGTGGTATTAATGAAGTCAACAACAAGTCATCAACAACACCAGACATAAAAACAACCATGCAAAAATCTATAGTTTTTTGTTTTGCTTTTTAGGTGAGTTCTTAGACTGTATCCTTAAACTGTCAACCAACAGATATCTAAATTTGTCCAATAGGCTTTTGTTGAAGGGTTGTCTGTACTTGTCCGGGCATACTGATCACGACTTATTGCTGTGAGAATCCTTCACGGGTCCTTCAGTCTGTCGGGCTTCACAGACTAGCCGGCCATAATGCATTGTCCTATCAGGTGTTTTGGTTCCTCTTTTGATTAGCCAGTCCGTAAGTCAGTATCTCTAATCTCACACTCTCTCAAAGTCAATGTATATGGCTTTACTAGTAGTTTGTTTACATTGTCAAAGCAAGTGAAAAAAACCCGTTATAACCGCCGTTTAACCTAGGTCTTTGTTAAAATGTTACATCTGGAGGAATGCTATTTGACGCATTAAAAAACAATATTTGACACGTGAAATAAGAAATAGATTGTACAACTATCCTGAAAACAATGACCAGCATCTGCAGTCATGTTCGATTTTCTTAGGAATTATTTCGCTTAATGTGATTATATTTTAACTATAACGAAATAAACAAGCTAGCCAACTAGCCCTTTTTCCCCGAACAAAAAGGAACTAACGTCTTTATAAACGTTTATAGCAGCTCTTGTGCGCTACTGAAATAGATCCGGTCCAAACATGACCAACAACGAAAACGCTCTTACAATTAGCAGTATTAAAATGTTGACACCTTGTTAGCTGTCTAACTGAAACAGATTATGATGTTTTGGTATGTTTCTTGTTTCGATTAGGAGAACATCTTTTGTATCCATCAGCTAGTTTCTTTTCTGGCTAGTCGTCCTAGCTATTTTGAGGAAGGAGATGGACGTTTTCACACTTGCTTCAAGCCAGAACCAAAGTAGGCCTGCTGTCGTCCTGCTACACACAAAACGGTACCAGCAACAGAGTCACACGTACCACGGGAAAAACTGTGACATATGCACTGTGGCGTATGTATTTCAAGTGATGGTTTAACAGCTAGGTAAAAAAGGAAAGTACACCTGGCGATAGTTCATATTGACATGCTGATTGGTCAATACGCTTATTTGACGCAGTGAATTGTGTTATTTAACGTGTGTCTTCATTGACACGCAGACCCAGACGGCGTTGCATATCTCGGTGCCAACTGTCCTGCTCTCTATCTCTCTCCTTCTGCTCACTCCTGTTTTATCTCCTCTCCTGTCTCTTCCTCTCACTTGCACTCCCAGTCTCACTTTCTCCTTCTCGCTGTCTCTGATTCTCTCCTTTATTTTGTCTCTCCTCTCACTCTCTCCTTGTCTCACTTTCTATTCTCTCTCCTGTTGTCTCCTCCTATCACATCTCATATTTATACTGTGGTCTGTGCTCATAAACGCCCTTCCTCTTCATAGCTAATTGTCGTACAGGGTCAGAGTTACTGTAGTTACAACAGGACCCTGTACATGTTCTGCTCCAAGCCATTCAACTGTTTTACATGGCAGCAAGATGATTACTCAATGGCTACTCAAGCTATCTGCCCGTTTTTGCACTAATCTTTCCGTACAGACATTATGGACACACACAAACACACACACTCACACATGTTTGTGCTTACTGTTTTTTATCTCTCCATCCTCTGCCCCTGGCCTAACCCTGGACTGGGGTTAAATGGCCGATTGTCATTTGTTATTGATATTTGCTCCTATGTGGTATCAACATGTTTCTACTGTCTATTCCCACCTCTTTCATTTACTTTTTAATCACTTCATTTTTTAAGAAAAATGCCTTCAAGTTAGCTTTCCACTGTGAGTTTACACCTGATGTTTTTGAATTATGTAACAAATAAAATTGGGTTCAATGTTTGTCTGATTTGTGGTGACGTCTTCATAACAACAAGAAGAAAGGCAAAAGCCTACCCTCCAAAACACAGGACATTATGGGACACGAAAGGGGCACAAGCCAACCCACCAACTAACTGCAAAAAGCACAACAACACACAACAATGTATTTTTTTATAATAATTAACAGATTTGTTTATAAGGGTTGACCGGTTATGCGAATGACACATTTTAGAAGCCTTTTGAAAGTAATATAACATTACAATTAAATAATGGCAAACATCTGCTTGCTCTATCCTCATATTGAGGTATTTGACTGTTTTATTGTCTGGACACCCAGGGCTACATGTCAGTCATAAAACAATTTGTCACAAACAGTTCCATTCAGGTATTCTATTTCCAAATGAAATACAAAATGAGGTCTGCTTAACCATAACCTAAATCAGTGAATTCTACATATGTTTAAAAAAAAACACCAGGCCGGAATTCTTTCGCATGAAAAGAAAATATTTAAGAGGTGTTTAAATCCCAGGACAAGCCAACGCCTCCTTGGGACTAATAGTGTGTGTATCCTGCCGAGCAGGATATTTCCTGTGAGTACGGCGTGATCAAATGAAGACATGGCTTGGGTATCTGTGACAGAGAAGGGAGTGGTTCCACACATAGTTGGGCAGCAGTGGCACAACTAGTTCAGCATGGCTCTCTCTGACCAAGCAGTGACACGTCTCACAAACTGCTTTTCTGTTTCTAGGTGCCACATCAGCTGGGAAAGCCACAGTGTTTAGTGTATGGGCTGGCTGCAGTGAGCGCAGCAGGCATTTTACTAACTAGTGCGGCTCTGTTGTCTCTCCGGCTTGTCTTGTTATATAGGTCATAGAAAATCAAACAGAATCACCTCTAGCTGAAAACGATGATTTATTCAAATACTGGCAGCCGATACCGCGTGACAACAGATTGCTTCTTGGTAAGATGCCACTCCATAGCGACGACAACACGATCGCAACAAAAACAAAGTACTCCACACAGCCTGTATGCAACAACATCTTAATTTACATAACAAAAGTCAGGAGAAAAACCTCAGAATGAATCATTTAAAACAGTAACACAATGTGTGCTCTGAGAATATTTTGCAATCTGTCCAAAATGATAATCCCAATCCCTGTTTGTTGACAGTAACATGGCTGTGGGTGTAGCATGTGAACGGACCGCGTGGAACATGCTTCTCCTGAGATCTACAGCTACAGAAACAGGACTGGACTGGAACGTATGACCCAGTCGTTCCTGTGAGCATCCAAGGCTGTCAGTGATTGATTCTTGCTCAATGCTCTGTGGCCCGCTGGTGAGTTGTGAACTTTTTTTTTCAGTGTGTAGATCTCTTTCAAGTGCACAGCCTACGCCGACTTTCAAACGCTCTCCGCTGGCGTGTGTTGCCTGAGACTTACTCATTTGGAATTTGAATATCTGGAGACAAACAGCCAATCAGATGTGTGCGCAGCACAGAACCGCTAACCCCTGACACAGACAATTAACACTAATGAAAAATCAATGTTTGTTGACGTTGAAAGGTGGTTGTAGCTCACACCTTCTTTGATGTTGCTTTCTGGTTGTCCTCTGACCCAAATTACCGCCCAAAGACAAGGGAATGTGCCAAGCAGTGTAAGTTCCTCTGCAGGTGATGGGATTAATCACAACACAGACAGAATGTGTGTGTGTGCGTGTGTGTATGCAGTCCTACGTGTGTGTACATGCATATGTGAACTCTTCAGCACACTGTGTGTGTGTGTGTGTGAACAAATGCAAGGGTTGGCCGTGAAGATTCCTTCCCTCCTCTGTGATGACGTGATAGTTTGTCAGTCTGCCTCAGGGCAACAAATGTAGCCAGACTAAGGCTGCTTTAATGTTACATATCTTCAGCACATAAGTTAGTTGTGAAGGAGGCCGTCCTCTTCATTGAGGTGACCCTGGATGTTATGGGTAGGCAGTCTAACATATACTTTCCGTTTCCTGACTTCTGTGGGGAATCAAATTTGTGAACATTTTGCTAGCACACACTCAGTCACACACACACACACACGCACGCACATTCACACACAGTTGTCCGTGTGACAGTTTTAGCCCTGGCACAGCCTGACCACACCGAGGGAGAATCCGTTAGGTGATTCAGGAGTCTGGGACATACATCACGGTGCTTCACGGTGCTTCACAGTTCGTCACGGCTCCACACACCTCACATTGTGCTGGCGTGGTTGGGGGGGGGCCTCAGGCCGCCGTAAACTGTTTGCCCCAGTGACCACAAATCACAGCCCAAAACAGGCATGCCGTCTTCTTCAAAGGGGGACGAGGGTGGGCCCCTTTCGGTGGTTTTACGACCCCGGCTTGAACCACACAAACGTGACCGCTCTCCTCTGGCCCGAGGTCTGAATGACACAGGCACCCCAATGGATAGTGCACTACTTTTGTCCAGATACCTGGTCGACTTAAGTGCACTTTGGAGGGGATAGGGTGCTGTTTGAGAGGAGGCCCCCCTCCCACGCACCTCCCTCTTCCCTGCACCTGGCTCTATTCTCAGGCAACTAGGATCATCTCCTCTGGAGGGAGGGACACATTCTCATGTACAAGGAGAAGATTAGCCCCTGATTCAATTGATTCAGTCTCCCTTTCCTTGGTCCAGGAGAAAGAGAAAGAGGGGGGAGAAGAGAGAGAAAGAGAACCCCTTGGACTTCAAAAAAGACCCCCCCCACCCCCCCTGCTCCTGGTGGCTCTGTGTTCTGCGTCGGTGAATGGGAGGGGCGATAAACTCGGGAGTAACGCTGTGTATTCCAAGTGCTAATTCAGAACTGATTCCACTAATTCACTTGTGAGGCTCTTTTAATTGTTCTCGTTTGCATTCTAAAGACGTTTGTTGCTTTTAATTACCGGCTCCTTTTAACTGGTAATTGGAAAGCATGACTTGTGAGGCCCTACTTAACTAAACTTAAACAGGTCTAATATGCTTTGCCCCTTAATGCAACAAGGCTTTGCCAATGTTATGTACAACCCGTCACCAAAGGATCACCCATCACTAATTACAACTAAAATAATGTGGTATACTGAAAACACAAATAGAGATTGTCACCTTAGTTTACAGCGAGCGTTTATCCTGAACCGTGTTACGACAAATGTCACATTTTAATTTCCCGTTTTGTTTGCATTACTTAGTTTAAAAACTCAACAGTTGCAAAATGTACAATGTTAATCAGTTAATGTACCGTTATTTAATACGTTCCTGCTGATAGAAGAGCGATGGCGGTTGGAATTCTTACCTTTGTATGACTAACCCTCTGTGTGTGTGTGTGTGTGTGTGTGTCTGTGTGTGTGTGCTTGGGTGTGTGTGTAGTATGAACCCTATAAAATTTACACTCAATAGGCCTCCATTGCCAAGCGACCAGCGGCAGTCAGCTCCCAGCCTGGTGAAGGTGCCAGACCACCCAGGCTGGGTTGGAAGGGGCTTTCGGGCCCCCCACGCTCGCCCCTTTCTCCATTCACACTGGCTTTTGGAGGCTGTTTGCAATGCGACACAACAGTGGCACAACTCTTTATTTTCCGTGGGGCCAACACTGTCACTCTCTGCACAAAGGGCAAAAGCACGGCCTGAAGGACTTCCAAACAATTTCAAGGATGGATTGAGGGTTTGTCAAGTGTTATTACACAATAGAAATGTCCCTTTTGTGTTTATTTAGCTGAAAAACAAGCATAACAGAAACCTTTTTTAAGGGACAGTTTAGTTACATGTCAATAGTTATATATATAGTATGCATATTAATCATTAGCTATTTTTTGTATACTTTTTGTATTTATATAGTATGTATTATATATAGACAATTTTATTCACTTGTTGTTTTTACTACATTAATATTTGGTCAACATTTAACATTATAGTGTTCAATTTAGAGTATTTTCCCGTTGTGGAATACAGGTGATATTTAATGTACTTTTTTACAATATTTGTAAGTCGTTAATATACATCGTTGTTATGCGTCTTCATTCGACTCCTCCTCAGGTAATCTTTTTTAATATGTTACAATTGCTTGGAATTGATTGTAGGGGCTGGCGTTCCAGAACAGCGTGTGGAGACACTCAACGTTGTGGCAGTTCAGACTCAATGGAGCAACCATCCCCCTAGTGGCGCAAAAAGATTCAGTCTCTGTGCTTCAGCTGGAAGCTGTGACGGGAAGATCTCGGTTGCAAACTCCTGATGTCCCTCCTCCTTGTCTACTTACCGAACCCGCTGGAGGGGAAGGTCAGAGCTCAAGGAATTCTTTAGTTTTGTGAATATTGTGCGTCCACTTATCACACTATTCGATGTGTGTTGCATTTTCTTTCGCTCGCCCCTTTACTCTGTGCTCAGGGTTTCACCCCCCTTCATTTGTTTCCTGATATTCCTGGTCAGAGGGCAATCCCAGAAGACCTGAACATCCAGTGTGGTTATCAGAGCATGGGAAGTATGGAACTGCATTTTTCGGGCATATTGCAGTGTTTCAGATAACAGGGATAATGTAGTTTTTGAATGTGGTATTTCATTTCCATATTGTAGGAAATAGTTATGTATTAATATAGCTGGTGGCCTAATGGATCTGAGAGAGAGAGAGCGGATTAATTAGTTTTTAGCTAATGGGCACAAACATTAAAAAACAAACTTCTTTACATTGTAACTCTGACTGGATAGTGTAGCTATAAACCAACTAAGCTAAATTATTCAGCTTGTATTGATTCTAATGACAAAAGAGAATTTGTTTAGTGGAGGTGGTAATACTAAAATATTCTGTTTCTTTATCACGTTGCGTAGTTTATGTTTTTACCATTGCGTATTTAATGTTTGTGTTAATTAGGCTTTGAGAATATTTAAACAGTTTAAAAGAGGAAACTGAACAGTGTTCGTGTCTCATAGCCACATTGTTGATACAATCTTCCAATTCGGATTAGCTTGTTCTTCTTGATAAAGAATGTTGTTAAGTGAATATAGGTCATTCTTCCATGGTATCTTCCACTCACATTTTCATGGCATTCCATTGTTTTCCATCAAGTTGAGTTTCAGTTAACACTTTTACAGCATTTATGGGATCTGATTATAATAGTCCAATGCCTGTTCATCTGATTAGAATGGACCAATGACTGTTCATCTGATTAGAATGGACCAATGACTGTTCATCTGATTAGAAATGACCAATGTCTGTTCATCTGATTATAACTGACCAATGACTGTTCATCTGATTATAATAGACCAGTGACTGTTCATCTGGGTAAATGGGTGGGTCAGGACTGTGGGTGTGTGTGTACCTGAAAATCGTCAAATTAGTTTCCTCATGATCAGACTCAGAATTTCAAGAGCCTAAAGTGGCTAAGGGAAATTAGTTATAAAAATATACATCTGGAGTTTTTGTGATTCAATAAACTGGGATTTTACAGACTGATCATTTAAAAATAAAATGACTGTATGGGAGCTTTCATACCATATGTGTAGTATCTGGGAAATGAGCAGGTTGCGTAATACAAACTTCTTAGCCTTGTGGCTCTACCTGGCATTTCTAGGTTGCAAACTAAAAGTGTCTCAGCCACTGTAGTGGAGAATGCTTGGTTCTGCCTTCATCAGCAGTAATCATTCCACAATTTGCATGAACACTCATTAAGAAATAAAAAAAACACAACATGATGTCACCTTGGCCTGTATGTCTGTGTTTCTGTGATAGGACGTTGCAAGGTGTGTACTTGTTCTCTGAAACATATCAGCACTTCAATCACTAAGTAACTAGCCGACTAACAAACTGAAACAGACTAACTAAAACGTATTGATTAACTTACTGATTAGCTAACTAACTGCATGCTAGTGGACAGACATGTTTTTGGAATACATGGAGTATGCAAAAATATTAACGTGGCTCAAAAAGGCCCCGTTAGATGCAGGAAAATGAACAATGTTTTGAGTGTGGTACAATATAACTTTTCAGTTACCAGTTTGGAGGTATCTTGATTTGGTGCCTTGATTTGGTGTCTTGATTTGGTGTGTTGATTTGGTGCCTTGATTTGGTGCCTTGAGTTGATGTTCATAGTCTCATGAGTCTCTCTGGGATAGAGGGGCGCCAACACTGGGATAGAGGGATAGTTTGGCTCATGGGTGGGATGTCTGGGTCATTTGTTTTGATGTCACAGACAAAAGGCAATCTGAGTGAATATCGCGGCAACAATGGACTGCTGTCCAGACTAGTGAGTCAAAGCTCTCCCTGTCCAGTTAGTCACAGCTTTCCCTGTCCAGACCAGTGAGTCAAAGCTCTACCTGTCCAGTTAGTCACAGCTTTCCCAGTCCAGACCAGTGAGTCAAAGCTCTACCTGTCCAGTTAGTCACAGCTTTCCCTGTCCAGACCAGTGAGTCAAAGCTCTCCCTGTCCAGTTAGTCACAGCTTTCCCTGTCCAGACCAGTGAGTCAAAGCTCTCCCTGTCCAGTTAGTCACAGCTTTCCCTGTCCAGACCAGTGAGTCAAAGCTCTCCCTGTCCAGTTAGTCACAGCTTTCCCTGTCCAGACCAGTGAGTCAAAGCTCTACCTGTCCAGTTAGTCACAGCTTTCCCTGTCCAGACCAGTGAGTCAAAGCTCTACCTGTCCAGTTAGTCACAGCTTTCCCTGTCCAGACCAGTAAGTCAAAGCTCTACCTGTCCAGTTAGTCACAGCTTTCCCTGTCCAGACCAGTGAGTCACAGCTCTCCCTGTCCAGTTAGTCACAGCTTTCCCTGTCCAGACCAGTGAGTCACAGCTCTCCCTGTCAAAACCAGTGAGTCACAGCTTTCCCTGTCCAGACCAGTGAGTCACAGCTCTCCCTGTCCAGTGAGTCACAGCTCTCCCTGTCCAGTGAGTCACAGCTCTCCCTGTCCAGTGAGTCACAGCTCTCCCTGCGCTGTGAGGAACATGAGTCATGTCAGTCAGGCTATGGATGAGCATGGATGAGGCAGGAAACTAGACAAAGACTCCATCACCCTTTATTCATAACACAGTCAACGTATGACACTGAACACTTGTCCAATTGGAGGCTAGTTTGTCCCGTTGTACTCTAAAATAGTCGGCTGATCAGGGTAGAGTTCTGTGTTGGAAAGGCCACCACACATCTGGGTTGAGTTCTGTGCTCAGACTGGCTGTGCACATAAAATGATTTTGTTACTGTATTTCAACAGTTGCAGACCAGACAAAGGACAGTTATTTGGAAATGTATATGCCCATTATAATTTTTTTTTAAATTTAAGATTGTCTTGGTGTATTTAAGAAAAAAATCCAAAATAATAATTTTCCTGAAGAAATGATCTCCTTCCACCCACAGGCTGTATTTCGTCCACCACTCATGGATGCTGTGGGGTTTTCCTGTAGAAACATTTGGCCCTGACTGTATCTGGCTGGCTAGGTGTGGTGTCTATAACACATCTGAGTAACAATCTCCTTTCATTGATCAGCTGTCAGGTAGTCAGGCCTGTGACAGGTGAAATAAATCGGGTCAGTTCCCTACACACCATAATTTACTAAAGTTAAACATCCATAAAAGGTTAAAGAACTCTGACCTTGACAATCTAACTGAGCAGGGAAACCCAATGATGTGTGCGAGGACCCGGTCAGCTCCAGACAGATTATGATAAAATATGTCTCAGCATCACCAAAAATAACTGTATGTCTTCTGTGACATATATGGGACCCGTATTTCAATAAGACCCCAATTTCTTTTGTACTAAAATGTTTTATAGACGGCAATAAACAACCACGGGGTGGGACGGACGGCTTAGGGTGTCTTCATGCAGAGCAGTGACAGCCCTGACACTTTAACGCCATGTGCGTTCCAAATGGTGGCATACTCTGTAGGGCACTTCTTTTGGCCAGTGCCCTATGGCTCCTGGTCAAAAGTAGTGCATCAGGTAGGATAAAGGCTGCCATTTGGGAGGCGGAAGTGACCCGCCTGCTCCTTTTCTCCTCGCACAGTTAAAAACAGACGACAACTCCCAAATGTGGCTGTTGGAAACACCTCCCATCACAGTTAAAAGACATAAAATCGGCACATGAAAACTTATAAACCTTAGCCACGTTTTGCCCTGACCTCTGCAAATTATTTCAGAACGTTTTTGTTGCGGTATATATTTCAAAATGTGCCATCACTTTTTTTTCCTCCACAGTAATAATTTATTGTTTAGTCTTTGAACTTTGAGTTTTAGTACACTGCTTGATGTCTGTATGTGCTTTAAGCACAATCTAATAATTTTATTCAGTGCTACGATCAGGAGAGACAGAGAGTCTCTGTATCTGGGAACTGATGTGTGTCTTTTCTTGTAATTTTTCCTCAATCATTTTCCCTCATCTACAACATTTCACTCCCTCCCTCTTTGTGGTCATTGAATATTAATAGCTGGTTTAAACATTCGGGGGATTAGCTGTTAAATGTGTCAAGGCATCTCAAGGGAGTTAGGCGTCTGAAATAACATTTGATGAACATCTGTGAAACATGTTCACATAATATTTCACATAGTTTGGCCTTAACCATTTTCCTTTGAAAATTAGCTTGATACAGATCAATGATGCTTTAGAAAAAATCCTCTGTCTGTCTTTATGATTAGCGTGTGTTTGCGTGACCTTTACACGGTGCTTCTACCTATCTCTAACAGGATCCTGTACACCCACAACTGTCTTTAGCCTCTGTTTGTATGTGCTTTATACAGTTCTTCATTTCTGTCGCTCTGCAATAGAGTTTTTCCAGTGGAAACAACATCGCCACTGAATTTATAGTCTTCTTCCGGGTCAGGGTTCAGGCCAAATCACTGGACGCGCATGTGTACTTTTGGCTCAGAGAGAGTTTCTTGTTGACAGTGTGAATCGAATATTGTACTTACGTATTATGCAAATGATATTCTTATGAAATTGGTGTCACAACAACTGTTGTAGTCTGAGGAGGCTCATAGAGGAGGGAGGGATGGTGGGGAGAGAACTTAAAAACTGATACCCTCCGGTCGTTGTACCATGGTGATCACATACCATATGTCTGCAGTACTAAATCAAATACGGGCCTCTTCGCCTGGCAGCCACCGGGCCAATACTGGCTCTGGTACCACGCGTTGATTGTTACCCGTTTGGCAGCAAAGCGACACGTTCCGCTGCTTTATCTGCCCACTTCACCGGCATTTCAAATGAGGTTAGCCGCTGGTGTGAAAAGGAAAATACAAAATCTAAGATGAATTATAGCTGGCGTTGATTCTTGTTCTGTGAAATTTCCTCGACTTCTGTAATGCTGAAAACTAAAAGTGCTGGCATGTTGTAAGTATTCAAACAGAACTCCAGACAGCAGAAAGCATTCAAACTGAACCCCAGACAGCAGAAAGCATTCAAACTGAACCCCAGACAGCAGAAAGCATTCAAACTGAACCCCAGACAGCAGAAAGCAATCAAACTGAACCCCAGACAGCAGAAAGCATTCAAACTGAACCCCAGACAGCAGAAAGCATTCAAACTGAACCCCAGACAGCAGAAAGCATTCAAACTGGACCCCAGACAGCAGAAACCATTCAAACTGGACCCCAGACAGCAGAAACCCACACAAACCCACCACAGGGTGACCATTACATTGGTTTGGCCCATATCCACAAGCAAAACAAATAGGCATTCACAATGGACCCAGCCGGCCAGTCTGAGGGAAAGACAGGAGACAGGCGTTTGGGGCAGGCTGAGTATTGCATTATATTAATAATACCTTATTGTCCACTCAAAGCCATCTTCTTTTTATTACCTCCAGTCATTTACAGTCCCATAACGTATTCAGAGGATGTGTGTGTCCAAAATGACACCCTATTACAAGTAAGGGGCCCTGGTTTGGAAATGAGTGCACTAAAATCACAATAGGGTGCCATTTGGGAAGCACAACGAGGGAATAATCCAGTGATAAATTCCTCGCCGTGTCCTTCACAGTTGTCATAGCAAGACCATAAACAGCATTCATAACAATTTAGATCCTCTTGGGGAAGGAGTGGAGAGGCTCTGGGTGTCTGCATCGGCAGCACAACGCTCTATTTAACATGCAGAAGAGATTAAGATGAGATGGGTCTGGTCGGGTTAGGGCCCGAGTCCATCCGTGACTGACAGAGGGGGCGGGAGACATCCCAGGAAGCCCCTTCCACTTTTTATCCAATGCTAGCCTACAGAACTATGTGACGGCTGCGCGGCTGAAGTACCGCAAGCCAGAGAAAAAAGAAATGGAAAGATTTGGACGAGTGTTTCGGAAGTAGAATGGAAGAAGTGGATTCTGGTGTGTTTTGGAAATACTGTTTTTGCCGTGGCAAACTAGCAAACCCCTTTACGCTTCCTAGTGTACGGCTGAATAGAATCCCAACAGAAGTTCAGCAAACAAAAATACGATTTATTTTCTTCGAAGAAAAAAATATTCCATTCTGGAGTATCTTTTGAAATGTTGTGTGCTGTGATAGTGCTCTATCTCCCTGTGGTTTGAGAGTTATTTTTCTTCAATTGTATTATTAAAGTGTTTTTGTCAGCAGTGTTTGCCGAAACAAGTTCTATCCAAAAGTAACAGAGTTTTTGGCAGTGGAAATTAGTGATTTGTCAGTGATATTTTTTGCATTTACGCATTGAATAAACCATTAGACAGGAAGTAGTGTTGGGAGTTGCCAGAAGCAGAATGGCTCTCTCTAATGCACCAACACACACACACACACACACACACACATACCCTTCCACGCACACATACACTCACACACACGCCCCAGATTCTGCCTGTGCTGTGTTGTTCGTATCAACTTCAAAAAACAACAAGCCCCAGTTAGCCAGTTTCCACCCACGACCCCACACTTCACCACAGGCCACAGTGATAATATTTAGCCAGTGAATTCATCGTTGCTCACACACACACACACACACACACACACAGCTAAACACTGAGCTATCCCAGGTAGCTGATTAATCATCATTAAGTCGTGTGTGGCAATACCACAGAGACAGAAATGGCAAGAGCTTCCCCCCAACCATGACCACCCCCCACTCCTCCACCTCTACTTCCATTGTTCCCCTTGTCTGGCTTACACACGCGCACACACACACGCGCACACATGCGCACACACACACATACCGCATACTTTATGATCCTCGTGGAATACCACCATGTCTCACACACACACACACACACACACACACACTTAAATATCCTGGTGGGATACCTCCCTATCTCTCTCACACACGCACACACTTAAATATCCTGGTGGGATACCTCCCTGTCTCTCTCTCTCACACACACACACACACACACACACACACTTAAATATCCTAGTGGGATACCTCCCTGTATGTCTCTCTGCGTATGCTGCTATGCTAACCGTTAATGAAGTCTATATCCAACAAGATGTGTGTGTGTGAGTGGGTTTGTTTGTCCTCTGCTAATGTAGTCTATATCCAACAAGATGTGTGTGTGTGTGGGTTTGTTTGTCCACTGCTAAATTAGTCTATATCCAACAAGATGTGTGTGTGTGAGTGGGTTTGTTTGTCCATTGGTAATGTAGTCTATATCCAACAAGATGAGGTTCCAGGGTTTAAATTTCAGATATGGAACAGGAAGGAATCTCCATATATCATGGTAGTAGAACAATCCCTTGCAGAACACTTTCATGGGAATGGCTGTTGTGGTATTTGAACGTGCGCGTGTGGGTGTGTGCGTGGTTGTGATGCGTGTGTGTGTCTCCTCTGAGCTCTCTACCGCCAAAGGCTCTGACCCAGAGTGAGGAAGAGGCCAAGTGGCCTTGGGGACTGACAGGTGGTCCCCCCCCCACACTCACCCCGCAGGGCCCATTCACATCAATGGCGGAGAGTCTCGCAGGCCTAAGTACCATTTCATTTATTCAACATGCCATATTCATCGTCCTACCCTGATTAATAGAGTAAGCAGCAGTTAGGCCGGACTCGTTTGGTTGCATTTGATGTCACTGGTCTGTCTGTGGCAGCGGCGGCTGGTGGCAGCTTCACCGTGGGAGGACGGGCTCATAGCCATGGCTGGAATGGATTAAACGGAACGTGTTGCGCGTGTCACGAACATGGCCGGACTCCATTCCGGCGACTCCATTTCGGCCGTTACTACGAGCCGTCCTTCCCTCACCAGCCTCCTGTGTACATTCCTGTTATTGATTTCTGCCTGTCTCTGTTGAGCCCTGATGCTAAACACAGGTGAAAGGGATTTCCTGTCAAAGCATTCCATCAATATGTTGTTCGGTTGGTACGTGTGTTTTGATATGGAATAAGTACATAATTTAGACGTCACATGACTGACTAATCTTGCTAGACAGAAGTGATGCTTGCTATGTATTTTCCTTTCCTCATATCAAGGCAATGCCCTTTCTGGTTCCCTACTGCTCATACAGTCCAATTAATACTAATGTTAGTTCTTGAGGAAGCCCTTTGTTTCCTGGATCCAGGGCTGCTTAATGTGTGATGACTGCTTTGTAAAGAAAACAAAGGGCAAAAAAGCAATTAAGTAGCGTAATAAAAGCTAAAGTACTATAACATGGTACATTAAATACCTATTGGACTCCATCAATTACACCAAGCACCTACTCAAGCATATTGTTTCATTGGTGCTTGTTTATTAAAGACAACTTAAAGGGATGGAAGTTTCTCCAGACAAGCATATTCTCCAATAAGCGCATTCAGCAATCTGGTTATTAATCTCTTTTTGTAAATAGAAAAATATAGTGCTTTGACAATATTTATAGAACATATTTTATATTTACATTATAAGATGGAAAAACAGCTCTTGCTTGTCCGTTGTTACAGATCTGTGTATTGCACGTAAATATATCCAAAGCGATAATCTCTACGTCTTTTGTTTATTTGTTTGTATGTTTGTTTGCCATTTTACAAGCCCAGCCTCTTCCCCTGTTAGACAGGGAGACACAGTAGATGTATGTCTGCACGTTATGAGTCGTTTCCCTGATTTAAACATGCTCCTGGGGATACCATGACACTTTCATATTTGGTTTAGGCTGGTTGATGGGGTAGGTGTTTTTATTTATTTGTGTTCCCAGAGGAAGTGCTTGTATCTACGATGTATTGTTTTCATTTGTCATAATGTTTCCAACACAACCCCATGGGAACTCTGGGCTCAGCACACTATGGAAGGACAGATAGAGGGAGCACAGTGGCTCTTTAAATCTGATTAATCTTCATTGTCAAAACAAACCTTTTATGTCTCATATGTGCTAAAGTCACGCATGCAGAGGCAAGGATGCACACGAAACGCACATGCAAGCACACAGAAACACACAACACAAACACGCGGCGTGCTAACATGCATCATAAAGGAATAAAGCAGTGTTTCATTCAATTGCTGCTGCCTCATATGTTTAGTGTATTTGTCGTTTATTCCCCACAGGTCTCAGTATAATCAGGAAGTAGCGCTGTGATAAAGCAGATAATATGTAAACGGTTTAACTACATAATCTTGTGGACTCCTCTCCTGGGATGTCTTTGTCGAAGTGCTGCTCCACGGTTCCCACGGTTATCCAGAAATATACAATACGTCTCGGTTATCTTCGGTTTATTTTAAGCGCATACAATTAAATTATATAATTAACAAGAAGGAAGACAAGCACATTTAATGAGTATGTAAAAATCCAAATGGTCCGAATCTATTTTCCTCCGTGCAGAGGAACACGTTTGGAAGTCCGTGCAACCGCGAAGAGCAACGCCTCACATCGATGTAGAGACAACTAGATAAAAACAAGATGTCTGTTAGACTAGTACAGTGCTATCATTAAAAAGGTGGCCTACATGTTAAACAGCCAAATGTGTGTTTGGTTTCATAAATAATTTCAGCCACGTGGGACAAAGATTGTTTTGGGCTTAAATATGTTGTTTACCGACGCCACATGTTAAAGGGACAGACTGTGCTCTGGTGACACAATGGAACCCTTAGTGTTTGCAGAGAGTTCTAGAATCTCACCCAGAGGGTCCGCGGAACAGCAGTTGGAACGGACACACAAGCGCCTGGTTCCACAAGCTGCCTGGCTGTGTGTCTGTGTGTGTGTGTGTGTGTGTGTGTGTGTGTGTGTGTGAGTGTGTGTGTGTGTGTGTGTGGAGCACCAGTTCTTCCCCTCTGGGTGCTTTGGGTCCCCTCTGTAAGCTTGAACACCCAAACAGAGTGGTGTCTTGCAGGCGTATAATGAGACACACTGCTGACTAGCATGGAAGTACCACACGGTGGGGAGGGGATGTATTCAGACTGAAACGGGCCCATTAGAGATTCAGTGTCGTCTGTTTCCTCATCATCATCCTACCTGAGACGGAGAACACAGGATATTGGGTCTGGTATGGTGTCAGCAGCAGTGGTACTGCAGTTGTTGTCAGGTGTTGATGGGTTAGGTGTTCATTTTAGTTTGTCATCTCATTGATACTGTTCTTTTAATGGGATTTGCCGAACGACGAAATGAACAGGTAACACTTGGACCTAAACATTCTGTAATCAAAACATAGCAAAAGCTTCCAGTGTTTCAAAACGTAACAATGAAAAACTTTTGCAATTACAAATTAAAATGTATGCACTCACTACTGAAAGTCAGTGTGGGTTTCATTAATTTCTTAAATGTCAAATTTAAATACAGGAACACAAACTGTGACCGTGACATAAATACAGGAACATAAACTGTGATCAGGAACATAAACTGTGACCAAGACATAAATACAGGAACATAAACTGTCACCATTACATAAATATAGGAGCCAAAACTGTCACCATGACAAAAATACAGGAACACAAACTGTAACCATGACAGAAATACAGGAACATAAACTGTAACCAAGACATAAATACAGGAACATAAACTCTCACCATTACATAAATACAGGAGCCAAAACTGTCACCATGACAAAAATACAGGAACACAAACTGTCACAATGACAGAAATACAGGAACATAATCTGTGACCAAAACAAATACAGGAACATAAACTGTCACCATTACATAAATACAGGAGCCAAAACTGTCACCATGACAAAAATACAGGAACACAAACTGTAACCATGACAGAAATACAGGAACATAAACTGTAACCATGACAGAAATACAGGAACATAAACTGTAACCAAGACATAAATACAGGAACATAAACTGACACCATTACATAAATACAGGAGCCAAAACTGTCAAAATGTGTCTCTGATAGAACTACAGTAAGACAGAAGGTGTCTTTGACAGAACTACAGTAAGACAGAAGTTGTCTCTGACAGATCTTCAATAACAAAAAGGTGTCTGACGAAACTACAGTAAAACATATGGTGTCTCCAACAGAACTACAGTAAAACAGAAGGTGCCTCCAACAGAACCACAGTAAGACAGAAGGTGTCTCCAACAGAACTACAGTAAGACAGAAGGTGCCTCCAACAGAACCACAGTAAGACAGAAGGTGCCTCCAACAGAACCACAGTAAGACAGAAGTTGTCTCCAACAGAACCACAGTAAAACAGAAGGTGCCTCCAACAGAACCACAGTAAGACATAAGGTGTCTCCAACAGAACTACAGTAAGACAGAAGGTGTCTCTGACAAGTTCCCACGTTCACAGCAGCCTCATTAATGGTAAATGCTACATATTAGTCATGAAATGTTCAGATGACATTGGGTTAAGGGTTCTGCTTTCAACACAAACATTCAAGCTAAAAAGGCGTTTAAAGGTTTCAACTGACGGCAACAAATTCAATCAAAATCGTCTTTCAGGACGGTGCAGCTCAGATCTAACAGTCATCAGGTACATTTCCAGCCTCACAGGATCAAATCCCTTTAAATTCCCAGCAACAGACAGAGACTGTCCTCCAGATAGAGCTAATTACACAGCGGTAACAGTGACTGACTCGCAAAATCCCTCTCCATCCACTATACAGCAGCATGGCGCCAATTAGCAGGGAGCACGCAAACATATGTCCTCCTGTAGTTTCTGATTAAAGTGCATATTGATGGTATAAATTATCTCCCGGTACAACAGATCGTCTGGACAACTGTATGTAAATGTTTCATTAACCCGTGGCTAAATCGCTGTGCTGGTCTACGGTGGAAGTATTCATTTACTAGCCAGGAGAGGAATGCAACCCGAAATGGTTGCTGGGCTGGGTGACAGATTAATCAGAGCTTTATTTCTCCTCCATTAGCTAGGTTCATTGCTTTTGTTTAGTATTTGTGTTGGCGTCTTGGCTAGCTTGACCGGCCCCCTAAAATGTCTGGACAACAACAGTTTGACTACTTTTTATCTTAATTTCACCTCAGTAATCAGAGACTAAGGCCATTTTACACAACAGTGAGTTTCCGTAAGGTTTGCGTCTGATATGTATTTTTTATAGTGAAAAGGGGTGAGAATGTAAACGGTTGCCCATCACCTTCCGAGCTAGGGTTGCCATATACCCACACATCAATTATCCCACTTGTAACATACACTGTACTTAATACATTTTCTGCCCTCCTCTATTTGCCTTAATTGCACATTTAGTATTGCCATTTGTACTGCATTTGCCATCTTTGCACATCTATGCATTCCACTTGTAATATAATTAATAGTTGTAAATACTTGTACATTCTCTGCCCTCTTCTATTTGCACTTCTGGTTAGATGCTAACTGTACTTGTACTTGTTCAATGACAATAAGGTTGAATCGAATCTAATCTAAACACACATTTGTCGTTCATGAATTCTGAGTGACGTTTGAGGTAAATTAATACTTCCTGTTTTTTTCATTTGGCTCCCTAAAAACAACCCCCGAACAATGACTATATATATATATTGATTTAAACAAGCGAGTTAGCCAACTATCTTCTTGCCCTGTTGCCCTAAAGCAACAGATAATATTTTGCCAGAGCAAATTTCTGTGTTGGCATGTTTTCAACTTAGCGCCAAGCTTTGTGAGCATTGGTCATTAATCTCCTAACCCTATCCATAACATTTAGCGTAACTTTAACCCTTACCCTAAACCTTATTCTAAACCTAACCCTAATCTCAGCAAGCAGTAAATTATCCACAGATAGTTTGTTAGGATGTTGTTGATAGTATTACTATCTATAAAACATTTCCAGATGAAAATTGGGACTCAATAAAGTGTAAATTATTTAGCATGTTATCTGAACGTATTTCTAAAAACCATTTTTTTTCTTGGTCATTATGGGGTATTGAGTGTAGAGTTATTAAGCAAAAAGTAAAGGTGTCTGATTACTTTCCAAATGTTGTATCAAAATAAATTACAATAGTAAAACAGCTTTGTAAATCATCACTTGCTATACTATATGCACATGAAAAATGCATTTTCTATTTGTTTCATTATTGCTACCTCAGGTTTTTTAGAGAACGCTGTGCAAGATCATGAATAACACTAATTGAACATATCATAAATAAACATATGGATTTAATCCTATTTTGTTTTTATGCAATTAATTGATTAATCTGATTAATCACTTTTTATTGATTATTGTTTTTAGTCGCAGCCTTAGTGAATCACGAGGTCTCTCCAGACCCTATAGGGTATCTCTCCATTTTCATGAACTGGGATGGCTGGGTAACTCAGAGGTCAAGGGTGTTGGGCCAGTGACAGGTTAACCCTCACAAGAGGGTAGAGTTCTCCAGATGAGCCCTGACAACAGTTCTGTACTGGCCATCTCCAGATCACACTGAATATAGATATCTGCCATGACATCTCCCTCATTATACCCCTGAGGGGAAAGCAGGATGGCCGCTTTCCCAAACGGACTGAATCCACTCTTCTCCCTGCCCCCAAACTAGCCTCTTCTACCCCCTAGAACCTGGTAACCCTGCCCCCAAACTAGCCTCTTCTACCCCCTAGAACCTGGTAACCCTGCCCCCACCTGACCCTGGGCAGTTTGGCCCCCCCACTGAAGGACAGCTCCTCTTCTGTTAAAAACTACTCCACACCAAGTCACAGTAGCAGACTGTAGCGTTTGTAGTAGTAGTGGTGTAAGTAGTATTATTAGATGCAGAAGTAGTAGTGGTGGTAGTAGTGGTAGAAGTAACAGTAGTAGTACTAGTTGTAGTAGTTGTAGTAATAGTAATAAGAATACTTCTAGTAGTAGTAGTTGTAGTAACAGTTGTAGTCATAGTAGTAGTTCTAGTAGTAGTTGTAGTAACAGTAGTAGTAGTATTAGTAGCAGAAGTAGTAGTGGTGGTAGTAGTAACAGTAGTAGTAGTAGTAATGGTAGTATGAATACTACTAGTAGTAGTAGTAGTAGTTGTACTAATGGTAGTAATAATAGTAGTAGTATTGGTAGTAGTAATGGTAGTAATGATACTAGTAGTATTAGTGGTAGTCGTTACTGTAGTAACAGCAGTAGTGTTAGGACTGTAGTCGTGTTGACAGGGCCTCGTCCTGATCAGAGTCAGTCCATAAAAACAGGGGCATCGTTGCTCCCAGGTCATCTGCTCTAATCTAGTCAGACTGGTCACAAATGGCACCCTATTCCCTACGTGGCACACTACAATTGAACATGGACCATAAGACTCTGTCAAAGGCACCAAATAGGGAATGGGATGCTATTTGGGATGGCTCCAGTGTGAGTGCAGGACGTTAGGCCTGTGCACGTAACGATGTATGCCGGATGTTTCTGGAACATGGTTACGGTAGGATGAATGGAGTGCCTTTGTGTTTAGTGAGTCGTCCTACTAGAGCAGTATATGAAAGGCTTTGTTTTTTTGTTGTATTGTTTTGTACATTCTAATGATGTGGTTTAGCAAACACACACACACACACACAAACAAGAACGTATGCAAATGCACACACAAAAAGACAAACACACGCACCTCAACTTGGTCAAAATTCCTTGTGTTATTCTGTTTATCAGATTTCAGTATCTTTGCTAGCCTGGGGTTCTGAGCTGCTCTGAGCAGAGCTAGCCTGGTGCTGACTGAGGAAGATCTTCACAGGCTGTGTCAGTCCCGTTTGAATCTGGGTTTTCAGGCTACATCCACTCCATACATCCGTCCAACACCAGAGGTTAATAACTAACTCTCTCTCTCTCTCCGTATCTCTCTTCCTTTGCCTCTCCCTCCATCCCGCTCTCTCCTTCAGTCTATCCTCTGCTCCCACTCAGACAACATCTGTAGGTGGCCTTATGTGTCACTACTTTTATTTCTGTGTTACATACTGAGATGTTGTTATCGGTCTGGCCTGGCGACTTCTACTTTGAAACCAGACACATTCCCGGAGGACCCGGCACCTGTCCGTGGTGTGAAAGAAACGCGGCAGAGCGGATGGCAGTGAACCACGGCAGAGAGACACTTCTGATGTCTCAACGCTCTATACAGGACAACAGTATACCTCACGTCGGCCCTCTCTTTCTTAATCACAATTTACACACACGATTACAGAGAGGGTGGTGGGGTTGTGTGTGTGGGGGTGGGTGTGTAGGAATTGGAGCATGAGACCCCACTTTCCAATTACCTTCGACCCTCAGTTACTGTCAGTTAATGTAAACTAGGTACAGACACCGTTTCAGTGCCAGTTAGACACGGAGCAGCCATCTTCCAAAGCCAGTGGAACGTTGAATCAATGTTAGTCTATTTCAGCTGATTTCCGTGGCCATTACAAAGCTTCTCTGGCCGCCGGTGAAGAATAGCCTTCCGTTTCTAACGTAATCCTGTAACGATTGCATTTATGAATGCTTAGGAGCACCTTCCTGTTGACACACCAAAGACCGAGGCAGAAGGCTAATATAGGCATTTGGAGGGGGGGGGGGAGAATGTCAGAGCGATGACTTCTCAACCCCGGCGTCTCCGGTAGGGGAGGTGGCGTATGAGCCAACACGACGCCCCCAGGGCACAGCTCTGCTCTCTGCTCGCTAGTGCACGGCTTCGGTGGGCTAATTGAGAGTGTCTGGGCGCGTGCCGGGTGCCAGAATGGCAGCAACAAGGAAGTGGGTGGAGCGTCACATGGAGCGTCGCCAACACTGCTAATCATGATTGCCTGTGAAGTGGCCCTAATCATCCGTCGCTGACTGCGCCAGGGTGAGCGCACATGCGTGTGTGTGAGAGTGTGTGTGTGTGTGTGTGTGTGTGTGTGGGAGTGTGTATATGTGTGTGCCAACTTTCCGAGTTGTTTACCAAAGACACTGGCCCGAAAAGAGAGGGAAAGAGGTATATATGCGAGAGAGACAGAGAAGGGAGAGAGACAGAGAAGGGAGAGAGCGATAGGAGAGGGAGAGACAAGAGAGAAAGAGAGATAGGAAGAGAAAGAGCGAGAGAGGAGACTGAAATGGACTAAGAGTTGGAGAGCGAATGGGGGAGGGAGAAAAAAAGAAAATGAAAGAAGAGAGAATCTAATGAGGCGCTGAGTTATTTGTTCAGGTAATTTTCTGAGTACAGGTTTAGACAAACATGATGTAAGGTAGCATATTAATGTATATATACTTGATGTGTAGCTAACACCTTCCTCTATCAGTCAGTGTCTTCTTGAAGGGGCAATCTGCAGTTTATTCCTTTCTTTTTTTGTTTGAAATAAAGACATTTTACCTAAAAATTCCTCATTTATAAATACCTTAAAATCCCTATTTTAACTGTCATAACCACAGAGTGAAGTTGCTATCAGCACATTGTGCTAGAAGGAATATAAAATAATAATAACAATTTAAATTCCCAACATTATTTTCCTGGGGTACACAAAAAGCACATAACATTACAAAACATGACAATAATCTAAACACGCTTTAAAATACACTTATAAAATGCAACATAAAGCTAAATTAAGCTTAAAATAAACTAAATTAAAATTAACCATACAAAGAGTAAAGATTGTGTGTGTTTGTGTCTGCGTGTTTCTGTGTGTGTGTGTGTGGGGGGGGGGGGCGCGTGTGTGTGTCTCTTCACAGTCTCTGTTGTACCGAGGGATGTGGTTTCAGTGGTTTTGCAAAGGTGATTCTGCGGTTTTCTGAAGTTACTGGAGATGGGAGGATGATCCTGGTGACCGTGGCTCTCTATAATGCAGGTCAGCGGGGTGAATGGCTTGTCTGAGCTCTATGTCATCTGAGCATTAAGACAATTTGGAAAAAATAATCCAGTATTTGTTCTAAAAGTAAGATGTTGATGCAGTTATTCTCTCCTCATCCGCCAACCAGGAGTTACTAGCACGCATCGCTTCTTGTTTTCAGGACAAATATTTCATGTGGTTGATATGTTTTGAGTACATGCAATTGAGCGCAAGGCTACGCTGTATGACCTCAGAACATGAGTTCGAATATAATGTTGCATTTACATTTTTGTCACTTAGCAGAAGCTGTTATTCAGGGATACTAACTGCAATCAATGAATTACTTATCAGCGAAAGTCAGTGCTGGAAAGAAGACCATCTGAATAATAAACATATTTAGCATGTTTAGGCAACAGACTAAGTGGCTTTAGAGTTATTTTAGGTTCACGTTTACATCAGTCGGGTTTCAGACGTTTTCTTAAAATAGGCAGAGAATCTGCCATCCCAGCCTCAAGGGGGAGCTCGTTCCCCATCGGGGTGTCAGGAGTTTTGTCTGGCCAGATCGGGATCCGTCTTCCCGGAGTCCAGAAGTCATGTTGATGTCAGTCCTTGCGTCCTCACTCACGTCTTCAGACCTTTGAGTGGTTCCACATCTCCTGCCTTTAGGAGTCCTTAGTAAACGTGGTAACCGGATTGGCACCGGCTCGTCGTGAGTTTGATGCCTGTTTGTCCAAATGTGCCAGTAGGTCTGCATTTCCCTTTGTCTAAAACAGCACCATGTTGGTGAGACAAATCCAGGTGCCTATTAATGGGACCATCTTAATGTGTTCAAATATAGCTTCAAAATTGTCCAATGTCTGCCAAATTAGGAGAAGCTGTCTTGCTAAAGAAACACCCAAAGAAGGAGACATTGAAGGTTGTTCTCCTCTTCAACTTTTTTTCCCTGAGTGTCTGCATTACAGTGTTGATCTCCTGACCTGCTCAAGTGTTTGTTTAAAGCTGAGGTCATCCACAATTGTCACGGTCCTATAATCCTACTGGTGGCCTTCCTTTTGGATCCCCTCTTCCTCCTTACAACTTCACACACACACACACACGCACGCACACACACACACACGCACACACACACACACACACACACACACACCCCCTAACCTTCACGCACCAAGGAAAAATCACCAAGACAGACCCTCAAGCATGAACCAAATGTCACCTGCAAGCCACTGCTCAACATTGTAATTAGTCTGACACTCGCTCCTTTCGTCAATCATACATAATAATCATGTCATCACTTTGTCCTCTGTCTCTCAGGAATCAAACCGAGGAAGGTGCGATTTCAGATTTCGGCCATCCGTTGAAGAGCCAGGCTTGGACTCAATGTTAACGTAGTGTGTTTTCATTTAAAATATTCACACACTTCTAGTTCTGAGTATTACGCAAATTCCTGGTATCTAGGTCACCCTGATAGTATTTGTAGGGTTTTTTTAGCACCCAAGAGCAACCTGTAAGTTGGTTTTGCCAGTGGAAAAACACCTAGTGTGCAATTACTGCAATACACGTTTGATTGAATTGGCCTCTTAGATATAGACTGGGTTAGGTATTCCTCATAAAACAAAAATGTCTACACAGAGCAAAGTTCTGAAAGCAGTAGACATATGGAATGATGTAATAATAATAACCTCATACACTGTTCAACATATGACATTAAAACACAACACAGCTGTAGGCCTGTTGCCTGCATTTCACTGAGCCCAGATTTCCAACAGTTGCGGCTGTGCTCTCTTCATTATAAAGAGAACAGAAAGGGCTCTGTTGCTGACAACATAATTCTGTGACGACATTTCACCTTTGGAGATTTGCTATTCTCTCTGATCGTTGGGCTGTTGGTTCATGTTAATTAACCCAGGGGCAGTGCAGAGGGTTCAGCCCTTTGAAGAGAACGAGAGACTGGGGGGAGAGATGAACAGAGAGGATAGAATGAGAATGGACTGAGGGGAAAAAGCCTTCAGTGTCTTTTGTTTCGGCTATTTATGCTTCCATTGTAGGTGGGTTGTGTTGAGCAGAGCTATCATAGCTGAACTTCGAAATAAGCTAAACCTTCTTATCCCCTACCTATACATTTTATAGATATTCAGCCTGAAACCCCAAAGAGCAAGCCGCAGCAGAGTTGATGCACAGTGGCTAGGAAAAACTCCCTAGTAGGGTCAACCCTTCGGAAGAAACCTAGTGAGGAACTGGACTCTTGAGGTGTAGCCAGTCTTCTTGTGGCTGTGGCGGGTGAAGATTATAAAAGTACATGACCTTTTGGGCCGCGTCGATATTTTTGTATGTTCAGATGAGAGGCAGTCAAGTCAATAAATTCATGTGGGCTGTGTCCAGAGTCTTTAACCAGAATCCAAGGTAGCTGCATAACCAGGTGCACCAGGACAGGGACAGTTAGGTGGAGTGAAGTAAGTGACAGCAGGAATCATCACGCAGCAACTTGATCTGCTACACAACCAGACTGGGACAACATGTTTGCCCTGGCATTTCTGTCACATCCTTTTTTCATCAGGGCAGTTCCAGAAATCCAAGTAAGGCAGGACAACTGGAATGAAAATGGACCAGCCCATCTGGCATTTGCCTGAAAAGCCAGATGGCTGATACCCCCCTGCATAGCAGGAATAATTTAGTTTTAGATTTTGAGGATCGCCCTCAGCTCTTCTACAGGGGAAAGGAAGGGGAGATATTGGCTCTTTGGCTTTGTGGGTCTCTCTGTTTCATGTGTGGCTAGTGGGGAAATAATATTTTGTCTGTCCGACTTCAGCTCTGCTCCCTGACAACACAGAGCTCATTTGGAGAGTTGGAGAAACACCGGCGGCAAAACACCAGCATCTTGCCCTGTAACTGTAGAGAAAGCTGCAATGCAATTATTTTGTTACCAGTTCACTGCTTACTGCTTTGTCTTGTTAGACCAGCCAGAGTAAAGAGTCTGACAAGACAAGAGACATTCGCTGAAGCCTCCCGGACCTCTGCATCTCTACAGCACTAGCCGAGACACACATCTAAACAAAAGTTCAAGTCCACCTGAACATGTCCTGTCTATTTGTAATTATAAGGAACATAAATGTGACTGATTTTTTTTTTCTGAGTAAATGGTAAATAGTATGATCATCTCTACAGATTACATGATCTACCTCATTTGAAACCCATTAGACAACTCTTAGATATCTATCTGTCTGTATTTGTAAGTCTATCTGTATATCTATCATCTTTATATCTATCATCTTTATATCTATCTATCTATCTATCTATCTATCTATCTATCTATCTATCTATCTATCTATCCATCCACCCACCAACTCACACATCTATCTATCTATCTATCTATCTATCTATCTATCTAATCTAAACATCAGTATCTATCTATCTAAAGCAAACAATTAAAATGCGGGCTTCTAATTAAGCATAGAGATCAAGCACACGGCTTCCCCTGAAGGAGTTTTTCTAGTGGGCTTCTGATCAAAGCAATGCTGCAGGATAAAGACCCATTACAGATGAACTACCGCTGGCGACAACCGAGAAAGACTCTGCGAAACGTGTTTTCAGCTGAAGTCTGCGCTGACACCGCAGACAGACAACAAATATTTTTGTAAATTATGAAAAAGCCTGTCGACGTTGAATCATCCTGACACACAACAGAAAGGACACAGTGACTCATGAAAATAATAAGGAAACAAAAAGTAAAATGTAAAGAATGCGTTTGTTCAAGTATTTCTGTGTTTCATTACAGTTCTTCCTTGCCTTACAAAGCCATGCAAATTAAATTCAGGGCTCACTCTTGTATTGTAAAATTTTTATTTATGGCCGCCCACATGTTCTACTGGTTGTTTAATCATCCTATTCCTTTTATTCTGTGCCGTTATCTTGTTCTAGGGAATATGCACCCTTCATCAGGGGTAGGCAGTATCTCTGCCTTCAAGTCAGTCATAATCGGCTGTTTGGCTGAGATAAAGAGAGAGAGCAGAGAGAGAGAGAGGGAGAGAGACCTGAGAGAGAGGAAGGGGGAGAGAGAGCTCTCAGAGAGAAAGAGAGACAGTGTCTTGAGAGAGGGAGAAAGAAGAGAGAACGAGATACAGAGAGAAAGAAAGAGAGAGACCTGAGAGAGTAAAAAGGAGGGAGAGAGAGAAAGAGAGAGTCAGTCAGGTAACAGAGTAGACCCTGCGGGGGTGAGAAGCGCTCGTCAGGGAGGTGACGGCCGTACCCCCTAATCCTCCCTGACACCCTCCTGATGCCGAGCCTTCATTATAAATATTTTTTAAAGGGGTTCCGACCTCCGCAGGGCCTCGTGCGGGACAGACAGGAGAGGAACCCAACAGAACAGAGGAGAGAGACTCTTTGATATGTGTTCCTCAGTCCTCTCAGCTTGTCATAATGACAACCATCACA
This sequence comes from Esox masquinongy, assembly GCA_016801175.1. NCBI lineage: Eukaryota > Metazoa > Chordata > Actinopteri > Esociformes > Esocidae > Esox > Esox masquinongy. The sequence goes on from JACXGI010006788.1 coordinate 35,569, forward strand.
GAATCACTTGACAGGCCCTCTTCATTTGCCACTTGTCTTCTTTTGTGGGAAGTTTCGCAACAATTAGCATAAATATTTCATCTTTCCGCTCCGCCACCGTGGTACCTCCCGATGCCGCCACCAGTGCGGAGGAGGGAGAAAGGGGAACGAGGAATCCGGTGAGCGTTCAAGAGGCTTCCTATCCCTGAGATGTCATTGAGTGCCATCGTAAAGTGACAAACCTTTGTAAAGTGTGCTTTTCACTTCATTAACATACAATGACAAACCGGGAGAGGCAAACAGCTAAATATTATGTTCCCTTTGTGGGATCTTTTATTGAACATATTTGAGAATGATGTAAATACAAGTTTGATAATAGAGAGTCGCTTGCAATTGGTGGGCTATATCAGTAAATGTAGATGTTGTTTATTTCATACCAACTTATTGACACTCTGGAGGGAAAGTCAACCAGAAATAAACCATCATCTCTATGCCGTCTTGTATGATGTTGGTTATACAGAAGCTTGACAAGTGGAGGAAATCTGGCAAACTTTTGAGGTATGCAAGATATTCAGAAATTGAAATTCCATTCCACTGTTCATATGTAAATCTCCTCACAGATCTTATCCATTAGCTCACCATTTCCCTTTCGAAATAATTAAGGTGTTCTGTCATTACAAAGATGGCTATTGTTAATTAGCCAATCTCCATGTCTGGTTGTGCCTACAAGCAAAACTAAATATATACTTACATCTTATTTCAAAGGAGATGAAAAACCCTCCTTGGCTTTGGCAGCAGCCGTGGAAGACTTTACTTAAGGATAGGAAGAGCATCATTAAAATTAAAGGAATGAAGGAAGCAGAAATGTTTCATCACGCCTTTGGCTACTCTTCTCCACTTCAAAACACATTACAGGACTGAATTGAATCCACCATACAACTCCACGGTCTCTCCCCTTTTTCTCTGTCTGCCACTCGATGTTGTTTTTAGGGGTTTGAGTTGATTAGGCTAACTGCATCAAAATATGTCCAGTTCCATACACAGTGACTAGGCTATGGCCCAAAACACACATTTGAAAACCGGTTCTGGGTGGATCCTTCTAGTGAGATGTTTGTGGCCTGATGGTCGGGGTGGGACCACAGATGTGCTATAAGCCCACAGGACCTACGTTGCTCAGTCCTTAACACATCACAGGAGTCCTTGGCATGTCTTAGGCTAACTGTGCCCCCTGACACTGGTACCATCTCAGAGAACCACAGCTCCCTTAACAGCTGTACCTGGTAATTACTGCCACCTCCCCAATCCCTTTTCTTTCTCTTTCCCTTCACTTCTTCTCTCTGGTCTATGTTAATTTCTTTCAACAGAGAATAGTTTAATAAAAAGAGAGTCAAGAATCTTGTCAGGTGACACGGAGAAAAGGGAACCAATGAGCCATTAGTTCTGTTCCCCACGGGTCCCTCATGGTTAATGGAACAAGGTGTTCCTGCTAATGACAAACAAAGTGACTCTGAAGATCACTGGATTCCTTTGTGCTTAGTCCCTCAGTCACCCAGTAAGCAGAATATATGCAAAGCACAGCTCTGCTCTTTGAGGTGGCTGCGTCCCGAGCGCTCGCCTATGTGTCTTGGGGGCATATTGGAGTTGGACAACGATGCTCGCTCGTTGTCACCTCAAACAAGGTGCCATGGACCGGCGTCGCCTTGTTTGGGATGCTTTTGTGTGGCTGGGTCCACTTTCATCTGCCTTGTTATATAGTCCCAGCATCTCCTTAGCATGCTCCTGTATTAGCATATTAGCTCTTTGACATCCTCCAGGAAGATAGCGAGTACTGGTGGAGAATATTGATATGCTCTCAATGAGGACACAGCTATGAATAATTCTAGGTGTGAAAACCCAGCATTATTGTAGACACGCCCGTTGAAACCACGGTAGAGGGAGAACTGCAAAAATTATTCAAATGGGACATGCGCTCAATTGTTTATATGTTTTGTTTGTTTTATCAAATAGCAGTTTGTTATCTTTAAGGGGCATCTTCAGTACGCTGGACATCACTGAAATATGCAAATACATTTTTTTAATAATATATATATATATATTTATACTGTATATATTATTTATTTATATGAATAAATACAGTACATTATATAGAGTTCCCCCCTCCATCTCTCTTCGTCAAATCTCTGTCTTGTTTTGCAGAGGTTCTCCCCCTATCCCGGTCCCTAATAAAGTGACCATGGAGACGCCCTCAGGCAGACATCACCGCTGGGACATGTAACCACAGTGAAGCCCTGAGGCGTTAAGGTCTCCCACCGCCATCCCTGGACAATATGGAGCCAATCAGCTCGCCACCATCTGACTGCTTCATCAGAAGCCCAGGCCAGCCTGTTTGGCTGCTCCCTGCCACTCACAGCACAGTGTCTCTGCCATTCTCTTGTCCACTGACTCTGGTCTATGGAGAGAGATTTCTATCAAAATGTTGTCAACTTGAAAGTAGCGAGTCACAAGTATATACAGTGAGTCACAAATATATAATGCAACTGACAAATAAAAATCACTGTTAAGAAATATAAGCATATAGTTTCACGAACTTATGTCAAAATCCTAAAACAAATGATGAATCGTTAACAAAAACGAGACTGTTTTTAATGTTCAAACATGTTTTTGTGAATGTTACAATATTTGTCACCTGCATTTTCCAGATTTGTGACTTGCATTACATTTGTGAGTGGCCTTACATATTTGTGAGTTGCTCCACATATTTGTGAGGGCCGCTACATATTTGTGAGTGGCGTTGCATATTTGTGAGGGCCGCTATATATTTGTGTATATTTGTCTCCTGAACTCCTATGTTTAATACATACTTTCAAAATAACACAGCACATAATTGCTTGTATAAATAAAGTGCTAGGTAGAAAGTATGAATCCTGTTTACACATTTTACAATTCAGCATTATTTTTGGCTTTTACATAATTTTATGTTGTTGACTTCTACCGCTCACAGCATTGTGTGGGTTTTAGTTTTCAAATGATCAAGACGAACAATGACTTTGAACATCGGCGGATGGAAGTCGGTCGCAGGTGTCTTTCAAGTTTTCATCACCCAGTTAACTAACTGAATATTGCCAGTCTTTCTATTCAGTCAAGTGTAACGGGGTGAAATGGTAAAGCATCCTGTCAACCCATGTTATGTGTTTCGGTAGTCACTAAGTAAAAAAAAAGTGTTGCTGTAGGAAGACCGTACCATTACATTAGAGGGGTGGGCAGTCAAAGGTTTCTCAAACTTTTATTTGATTAAATAATTTCTTCTTACAAATAGGTTTGCTGTAGCATTAACAATAAAAAATAAATAAATGTACAATTCTGTACAGGTGGATACAATCGTTTTATCTGGTATAAGATTTTATATATTTTGTGATCAACTCTATTTGCATGTTCGTACCGTCTGCTCTTCAGTCCGAAAGATGCAACTGTGCAGGCCTGTTAAGTTTCAGTCTGAATAATTTTGATGCAAAAATTGTGTTAAACTTTGAAAATAATTAAATACACGATTCATTCATGTTGATGAATAATAGCGAAAGTCTGTATGCATTACTTTCCAAAAGTAAGGCATGCATTTTCGTGTTTTATGTAGTTCATAAAAAAAAGCCAGTGTGTAGCTGGCTGTGGAGAATAGACTAACTATCAAATACTTAGCTAGCACGTATCGGTATGGCATTTATTTAGCAACTCCAACGAGTTTAGAAGTTCAATATGCATTATTAGATTCACTCTTTTCATTTTCAATTGTACTTAACAACAGAGAAAAATATGGGTAAATAATATTTAGGTTTTATAGCGCCTTTGGATTATTTTGTGTAACCTGGAAATGTTTTGCACTTAGCTGAAAATTATATAATGTACTCTGTCCCATTAGTGAATGCTGTGACCATCCTGTCAAAAGCCTGTTATTTACTGTGATATCTTTCTTCTACAGGTATGTCACTTTGCTGTATCCATTTTATTTCTTTCATCTGCTCATGTTTAATATCTTATTGTACATTTACATTGTGATCATACAAGAGTCTGAAAGATGAAACTGATGAGCAGTGAATGCCGTGACCGTTATGTCAAAAGCCTGTTTTCTGCTACAGCATCTTTCTGCTACAGTGGACACTTAAGCTATCAACTCAAGAACCTGGTGCATGAGACTTAATTTTCCACAGTCTGCAGTCGGTTACACAAGTCACCTCATGGACAATGTCATCTAGCCGAGGATGAGATGAGCTAATGAGCTAATGTAATGTTACTGCATGCCAGTGGAAGTAAAAAAAAAAAAGCTAGCTACACATTGAGCAAAGCTGTCTACTGTAGCAACCAAACATCCTTACACTGTAGTTGTGTTAATACCAATATTATTATTGTCTGAATATCTCCCTTGGTGCTTCACTATAATATAACACAGATTATATTGTCTATTTGGTGACTTGATTGAGTGGAAGTCACCTGCGACTGACTTCCATCCGCCATGTTCGAAGTCAATGTTAGACTTGAATGTTTCGAAATTACACAGAATTCTGGTGAGCTGTAGAAATCAACAACACACAGCCTAATATTTTGCTGAATTGTAAAATGTGCAAACCTAAATCAGTTAACCTATAAATCAATACATGGACTTGCTCCTACTTACCTCGCTGAAATGATCCAGCCATACATACCTACACGTAACCTTAGATCGCAAGATGCAGGCCTTTTAATTGTACCTAGAATTTCAAAACAAACAGCCGGAGGCAGGGCCTTCTCTCATAGAGCTCCACTGCTGTGGAATGATTTGCCAATTAAGATTAGA
>JACXGI010006789.1:7420-25301 GCA_016801175.1 Esox masquinongy
ACTAGGGTTATTACAGTAACACTGATCAACCTGTACCTAGCCAGGAGAGGGGGGTGGGGTGCGGTTATACTAGGGTTATTACAGTAACACTGATCAACCTGTACCTAGCCAGGAGAGGGGGGTGGGGTGCGGTTATACTAGGGTTATTACTAGGGGTGTAACAGTACGGTTCGGTACATACCAAAACCTTTAAGTCACGTTCAGTACGATTTCGGAACAGTGGAAAAAAAAAACAGGCAAAACATGCAAAACTATTAGCTAGCAACCAGGAACCCAAAGCTAACGTTAGCAAGACTAAGAATAATGTCATACTCTGAGTTAGCGCTTTTTGGAACAGGTAATTCTATTTTTCATGTTATTATTCGGAACGACAATCTCTATCGGGCATTGGTGCGGAACCGCTTTCTGACCGGTGAGTAATTGCAAAATGCTGTAATTGTTTTTTTACTGAAAAAAACCAACCTGCTGCATGCTTTAAATACAGTGGCAATGGGCAAAGTTTATAACTTCGAAATAAATTAAAATATATATTATGTTTTGCACGTTTTTTTCCACTTTACCCAAATTGTACTGAATGTGACTTCTGCGTACCGTTACACCCCTAGTTATTACAGTAACACAGATCAATCTGTACCTAGCCAGGAGAGGGGGGTGGGGTGCAGTTTTACTAGGGTTATTACAGTAACACTGATCAATCTGTACCTAGCCAGGAAAGGGGGGAGGGGTGCGGTTATACTAGGGTTATTACAGTAACACTGATCAATCTGTACCTAGTCAGGCGAGGGGTGTGGGGTGCGGTTATACTAGGGTTATTACCGTAACACTGATCAATGTCTACTCAGTCAGGAGAGGGGGATATGATGCTGTTATACAAGGGTTATTACAGTAACCCCGAGCAATCTATAAACAGACAGTTTTAAGATTGCCTTGTGTTGAAACCCTGACTTTAGCTCTCATACACAGGTACAGTAAGTAGCAGTATGACCCGGAGTTTCTAGTGAGTAATAACCTGAGCAATTCATAGCTAGCTGAAAGGGGGTAGGGCTTTGTTACATAAACTTTTAACATTGACATGCACTATATTTGTCTACTGGTTATCCTATCATATCTCCATATCCTATATTGGGAACCTCATTGCTGCTATCCTTGCTTTTCATTTGCACATGCACCTTGCACATTCCATTTGCCTTCATTGCACATTTAGAATTGCCATCGTACTTGCATTTTTCAGTTGTTACATATACATGTCTACCTCGGGGACCACTTTGCTGATATCTCTGCATCCCGGTTGCACATGCTACCTTACTCCTTCAATTTGCCTCGTTTGCACAGTCAGAATACCAGTTAGAATTGCCACCTGTACCCACAGAACTATTATCCCACTTGTAACATACACTATACTTAATACATTTCTGCCCTCTTCTATTTGCACTTCTGGTTAGACGCTAACTGCATTTCATTGTACTTTACTTTTTCAATGACAATGAAGTTGAATGTAATCTAATCTAATAAGACCTGCTTGTACACCAGCAGTCATACCTGGTAGATGTCCAGGGCCTGCATGGCGTATTTTACCAGCTTGATGTAGATCTGCGTCTCCTTGGGCTGAAGCTGCTTGTTGGGAATAAACTGGGCCTCTGCAACACAACACACACAGAGTCAGTAAAGAGTCCATTCACCCAGAACACTTTGTTGCGTTCTCTTCCTAAAACACATTAAACGAAGGAGACGCGCTCGGAAGTTTTTGTCTCCACGGCGGTTTCAACGTCAAAAGGCGCATGTGCTCTTTCTGACATATCTTAAGTGTCTCCTTAGAGTGTGATGGGCAGGTTCTCCTCCCGGCTCCTCTCACCTCCAGGGGCCTTGCAGGAGGTGATACCCCAGGTGATGGTCTTCACCCCACAGACCAGGGTCTTCACCAGGCTACGACAGTCCGACACCTGGAAGGTCTGCTTGTCCTCTTTCTCCCCCGGCCGGTCGAACGGGGTGGCGGGGGCAGGGGGGGCGGGGGTGACAGGCGTGGGGGGAGCAGGGGGGGGCAGGGTGGGGACAGGGGTGGCCGGGACACCGGGCAGCGCTCCCTGGGGTTCCACCACGCCCATCTCTGACTGGGGCTTGCACTTCTTGAAGATGGTGGCGAGCTGGTAGCGAGCGATGGTGTGGAACTTCAGCACGAACACCTCGAGGGGAGACGAAGTGGTGAGATCAACGATTTACAGACGCCAGGGCCCTGACGGCAGCAGCCAATTCCATGGTCAGCGACGTGGTCAGCCCCGTGCTTCCAGACTTACCTCCAGCATCCTCATCAGTATGTCCCGTCCGTTGCCGTTCTCCTGTTCGCTCTTGGAGCGGATGCAGTCCACCAGGTTCAGCAGGAGTTTGCAGGACATGGTCTGGATGCTGCTGGGCAGGGACTCGTCGTCGATGTTCTTGGCGAACAGCTGCACGGCCAGGGACAGATCGGTGAGGGGCAGGTTCTGACGGACGTGGTGCACCAGGTCTGCCAGCGTGCTGTAGGCCAGAGGTCTGGGGGGGGTAGAGGGCAAAGGTTAAGGGCAATAACAATGAAAGAGGCCAAAAGGTCAGAAGGAGAAGTTAAGTTATATGTGACTTAGATCTTTGAACGCTGACCGTCAGGAAGACACGCGTTGTACAGACCCACTGCCACCCGCTGGAATAAACAATTCAGTTGAAGGAGAAACTACAGACTCATTGCTGGATGAAGCTGGAGGATTCTTTAATGTTGGTTAATCAACAGCCTACCACCAACCAATGAAGCTGTCCCTTCTTGAGTACAGCTAACAAAACTCAAGTTGGTTAGACCCCAACAAGTATTATAATTTTGATTATGAAGTGCACAAAGGCTCTCGTTTAAACAGAATAGCCTAAAATGTTTTTTTTCTCCGCGCAGTTTTTCCAAGAGCTATTTAACAAAGCATGGCATGCCCTAACCTGCTACTGCTAAAGACCTACCTGCTAAAGACTCAGACACGAATAGCAATAATAATTTGGTTCATCAAGTTATTTGTGATATTTTATTCTTCAGCACACTTTTAAAGCATTAGACAAGTTCTGTGCACTGAGGTGATTTTATTAAAACCTAGGGTGTACCTTTAAATAAGTAGGAAAAAAATAAACATTTTAAAATGTCAACGAATAGATTGCTCAAAAGAGCAGTTGACTCTAGATCGACAAAATCCGGTGGGTTCAGTCAGGTACAGCCCTACAGACAGCCCTACAGATAAAAAAAAAGAAAAGAAAGTCTGCTAAATGGTATTAAACAGACACTAAATGCTCTTATCCGGATGGACTTACTATCAATTCATTGAATGTGCACAAGCTTTTTAATACACCTCTTTCCTTTCCCCAACTTCACCATTGATATAACAACTGTAATATCTCTGAACCTTTGTGATTCCAGTTGAGTGAATACAATTGACTATTAATGTAAGAGGTAAGGTGGAAACTTCAGAAACCCCTGCCATACTGCTGTGGTTTTGAAAGCTCCAGGGAGCAAAAGGAACAAAAGGCTGTCTGGATGTTCACTTATCCCGAAAGAACCATTATCGAAAAGCACTGGCCCGGTGAACCATGGCTGCGACATGGAACCATAAAGCAGGCGGAGCTTTGGGTTCCTGTAGGGCTTTCTCACCTCAGTGTCTCCCGGGCCGTGTATCCAGACCCGATCAGGATGGACTCGTCAAAAAGTTTGTCCATGCAGGGAATGAACTCTGTAACACACAATGAATCTCAAGTGTCAGAATAAGTTTGGGAGAGTCCAAATACATCTCTCTCGGTGTGCTCGTGCGTGTTTGTGTGCGTACTTACGGCTGCGCAGGTCTGTGGTGAGGATGTGTTTGGCAGCGATGAGCAGCTCCTTACGGAGGTGGGCCGTCTCAGAGGGGCAGTTGGTCAGCAGCTGCAGCATGCCCTTCACCATCTGCTGGGAGTACTTCCCCACCAGGTCCTAGGCAAGGACACACACACGCACGCACGCACGCACACATTAAAACACATTTTAGAAAACAGGACTTTATGAAACTCAGGGTTCCTTACGTAGATAACATGCAAGACAGGTAACCAAAGGAGAAGCTGAACAGAGCAACATGAGCTGAAGATGTACCTGGTAGATGCGGATGATGTAGGCCAGGAAGGACAGGGTCTTGATCTGAGCAGCAATGAAGTCAGCATACAGCTCCTTGTTATAAAGTTTGTGTTGCCTGAAAGTTACATGTAGGGGTTTAGAATAAATAGAGAGACAAAGCTAACAATGTTAATGTACATGTTATAACAATGATGAATGCTTTAATAATTGTTTCATATTCTTATGGGTCTTCAGAAGAAAAAAGCAATTCTGATTGTCTGCAGGAGGGCATCCATTCTACTAAGATTGTTTTATTTGTGCCAGCTCTATTAAAATGTATGAGCACCTTAAGAAATAGCAGCTAGATACCTTAAACGCTTAACTAAATGAAGTCATTTTAATAACATGAGACCTCTAGCTATCGCACTGTGCCTCATCATACTCACAGTGAGTATGAAAAGGACACAGATACCCACAGAGACAGACAGACACACAGAGACAAAAACAGGCAGACAGAAACAAGCAGACAGCCACAGAGACAGACAGAAACAAGCAGACAGCCAGAGAGAGTCAGACAGCCACAGAGAGTCAGACAGCCACATAGAGACAGCCACAGACAGAGACATAGAGCCACAGACAGAGACATAGAGCCACAGACAGAGTCATAGAGCCACAGACAGAGTCATAGAGCCACAGACAGAGTCATAGAGCCACAGACAGAGTCAGAGAGCCACAGACAGAGTCAGAGAGCCACAGACAGAGTCAGAGAGTCAGACTGACAGAGAGTCAGACTGACAGAGAGTAAGACAGACAGAGAGTAAGACAGACAGAGAGTAAGACAGACAGAGAGTAAGACAGACAGAGAGTAAGACACAGACAGTTATTACCTGGCCTGAGGGGAAACTTGCAGCATGATGGTGTTCATGATGAGTGGGACAAACTCTGACACAACGTTATGGATGTTCAGTTTGTACAACTGGTACATGAGCACCACAATGATGGGCAGCTCGGCCAGCACCTTGAGGGACAGGGACCCTCGGGGGATGATGGTGTGCTGGTGGAACGAGACCAACAGAACACAATCAGGGAACAACGGTACAGACAGATAAAAATGAATATACTGCGTAAAACAGACGCTGTGATGAACCCCTTCAGCGCTCTTCCTTGCAATTCTACCCGTGGGGTCTGAAGCGCTTTGCCAGTGCTTCTACACCACCAAGTGGTGATAAAAGGAGTGCCAGGAACATGATGAGTTGTACTCACTGTGCGCGTCTCACTGTCCTCCCTGTCCGGTGCACTCTTCACCAACACCGACGTGATCATGCCCACCATCTCAGGAGAAGGCACTGTGTTCTCAGCTATCACCTGAGGGTTCTCAAAGTAACGAGTCTGACAGAGGCAGAAAGAGAGAGGAAGGGGACGAGACAGAGGGGTTGAGGGGAGGTTTGTTAGAGCAGCATGAGAAAGGAGAGAGAAGGGAGGAGTGAGAACATATTTCAGACATCTTCAGATACCCAATTATTTCCCAGCTCACACACAACTATAATCCACATGCTGTTTGCTTGTCTTACCACAACTTTAGGCAGCTCCTTATAGATCTGCTTCACAAAGTCCAGAAAGTGATGAATCTGTGAATGGAGGATCCAGGGTCAGTTAACACCATCTCAAAAGACAAAGAACGAGGTCTGAGAAGATTCTCCTTGGACCTTATGCTTCTATTCCAAAAGTAGTCAAGGAGACTCAAGGAAAAATGGAAAGAGGAAACACTGGAGATCAACCTTCTACCAATCATCAACAAAACACGGATGATAATGAAGCCACAGTTCTCACCTCTTGAGAGATTGGGGGACGAAACTGTTTGTGCAGCTCAATGATGATTCGCAGGCATATCAGCACGTTCTCCTCACTCTCAATCTGAAAACAAGGAGCACGCAATGCAAATACAACACTTAGTCAATCAACACACTTAAAACAGATAATTACACAATGGACTAAATGAGTGAACAAAGTGCAATAACTTTCCAAAAGAAATATATTTGTTGTTATGGCAAAATTCATCATCACACCGTTCCATCTCTCAGCAAACAGGCATTATCAGATCTTATCAGTTTTACTTTCAGTGCCCAGATTGATATAAGGTACATTGTCAGACACACACACCCACACACACACACACCCACACCCACACACCCTTATTCTGGACTAAAGCACATCGCTCTCATCACAAAGCCCCTGCTGAAGAGATTATACCTAAACCGTGTATTTCATAGAATTGAGTAACATTTTACCTCCAGAAAGCGGAACATGACAGACAGGATGTTCTTGGTGTGAGGTCTCAGGTGTTCATTAGTCGGTATCCGGTGGATAATCTCCAGCACCAGTTTTCTCAGTTGCTGTTGGGGAAAAAAATGGAGCGAAAAAAGTGATGTTATTCACCTTCCTCTCGTAGCCACGCCTGTGACCTCAGTGGTTTTAGAATGGGACAAAAGCTACAAGGAGACCTGCCCCGGCATCACACCTGTGTGGGCTTCTCCTGCAGGAACTGCACCTCTCCGTCCTGGAGGAAGGTCAGGAAGCGAGGGATGATGTGTTCCAAAAAGGTTGAGTATTGCGGCGATGACGTCACATTCTGAAAGAGATGAAGGCGATAGCACTAACATCAGAACAGTCTTATATCGTCATGAAGATACGCAACCTATGTTAGGACACACAGTTGTAGTAGCAACACAGACATGACGGAGATACCCGCTCTTTAGCTACCGTCCGGACTCACCTCAAAGTTCTCGCTAACCTCCTGCATCATCTTCAACTTGGTCTCATCAGCTGGGGATTGGATACAGTAAAACAACCATTAAAGTGATTCATATGGCATATGGAGTCCCCATAATCCTAATCTCTCAGCAGACAGGCATTATCAGATCTTATCAGTTTTACTTTCAGCGCCCAGATTGTTACAAGGTACATTTACCAAACAAACTCACACACAGTCACTCACTCACTCACACAAATACACTGTACCTTATTCTAGACTAAAGCACATCGCTCTCATCACAAAGCCCTCGCTGAGGAGATTATACCTAAACCACATCTTTCAAGGACTACGACACCTTGTCTCAAATCCTCACTTACGTGTGTTGTTGTCTGTGAGGGCTGCCACGAACTGCAGGTACTTTTTCATGAGGGTGGTCTGTTCCACCACCGTGTTGCTGGGGGTCGGCACAAAGGCCATGGTCCCCGCTGGGAGAGACAGGGCTGCGATAGGGCAGGGCAGACACAAGTCTGCACCAAACTCACAGAAAATGTATCTGCGCTGCTTGGGCTGTTGTGAGGATATAGAGGAAATACGAAAGAATACTGTATTTGATTTCCATTCGTAGCTAAGAGATACAAAACTAGTCTATCTAAATTGAAACGAGAAAAAACTACCAAGCAAACTGTCTAGAAAGACAGCAAGGAACTAAATAGTCCTGTTGTACTCATTACAATTACAACACTATTATCGTAGTGCCCATTATCAGGACGAGTATGATCTTTTAGCAAATACATATAACTTTACTAAAATTTCACAACAAAGTTTTTGGACTCAACTAGCTTTTAGCATCACAAGGAACATGCCTCCCGTTTATGTCAGTCGCACAAATATGACATCATCCGCTAGCTAGTGGTAGAATGAAACACACCTTAGTAGATACACATTAATATAGGTCTCTTTCTATCACGGATAATCATCAATTAATTACTGCTCTAAACTACAGACTTTCAAATAAAACTCAAAAAGCAACCATACTGTCTAGTAAACAGTCGCGTTAGCTTGCTAGCTAGCTGGCTTCCCAAAACCGCTCTCGCTCTCCCCTGCCTGACATCCCTATCTAGCAAGTATGTGGACAAAATACATTTATTTTTTCCTTTTTGAGAACGCATTCGCTGGTTTAGAACTTCATCATCGCAAAATGAGCATGCAAAGAAAAATATACAATGTATTTCAAGGAATGTAAATGAAAAAGAAAGCCTCTCATTTAAACTTACCAACTAGCACAGACAGGAAATAGTACCTCTGTAACTTCCGGTCGAGAACCAGTCTTTGCAAATGTATTGTGTATTCTACCGTCTGATACACTTTTTGCACTTCCCTAGGATGACAATTCTATTCATGTATACATTCCTCTTAAACATATTTTATACACATATATGTACAATCGTAATGTGATGTCTAATTAGGCTGATAAAAACCATCCTCATCAAAATAGTACCTCGCGGAATGATATTCAATACAGGCTTCGATGTTGTAAGACCATCGTTTTCGATGGTCTTTTGAAGCTACATGGGACTGTTACTAGACAAACAATCTCGCGGTAAACTGCGCAGCGCATGTAGTGGATCGCGCCAAATAGGTAAAGGATCCGCCTGCACCGGTCTGCCCAACTTGGGTATAACATTACATACAATTATACATTTTATATATTGAAAATGTACGCAGATGTCTATTCTTTTTTATATGTAACTATGCATTTCATTTTAAGCCAGTTTTAGCTCCAATAAAGATCAACTGACACAAATACAGTATATTTATTATTGATTTAGTGTATGCCATCCATCTAACATGCGTTTCTGTCAGTCCTTGTCCGCATCCAAAATTCACTCCTACACCCTATCCACTGGAGATCTGAGATGGATTTATTTAGTATAAGTATCTTGGTGAATCTTACGACTGAAGGTTGGAATTATATCACATAGTGCAAAACTGTAAAACCCACAAAGGTCCAAGTGAAGTGTTTTTTTGTCAGTCTTCTCAAACCTGGGCCCCTGTTTAGATTTTATTTTTAATCACTTTGCCACATGATGGCAATAAACAATCTCTTTAAGAGACAATATGTAGGGCTTAAAGCACAGAAAGGATTCTTTATGGGAATCATGTGATTTGGAATGAGTTGCTGCTGATCTGACTTTTGTCAGTCCTTTACTCAAAAACCGGTCAGGTTTGAGAAGATCAGAACATTTAATTTAGCTTTAGATCACTTTGCATCATAATGACTCATTATTATTTGACAGTCACACAATGTCTCATTATACATTGTGTTTCTGATCTCCTCAAACACTAATGATAATTTTGGATTAAATTAAAAATAATGTAGTATTTTGGATTAAATAAAAGGTTGTAACATCAGCCTCCCACTAGATGGCAATTAAGTAACCTACTCAATGCACAAAAGATTGATCGCATTCTGGGTAGCAAATAGCAGTAGACAACTAAAACTGTTGATCTCAGAATCTCCTTCAGACTCCTTGTGGCATCTAGGGCACCTGTTAGTTCAATCTAGGTAGAAGGCCAGAGAGTGCTTCCTTCTGGCATGTAATGATGATAAGAACTAGAATAGCATAGAATGGGCTTTGGGAAACACATCTCAACATGGAGTGTCGCGTGTCCACTGGGAGTTGTTGCAAAGAAGCAGGGCCTTCATCATGAATTGGATTACACAAAAATTGGGAGAATAATGGGGTAAAAGTAAATAAAAATCTCTCATTCCCAAATGAAGCCCTGTGCTAGCAGCAGCATCTAATTAATATTAGTTTTCCCAGGCCAGGTGAAAGATATCCGGACCAATCAAGTGACCAGCACACATAAAACACATGCCAAAAACAAGATGACTCCAAACAGCGCCAACCCTCATCAGGTGAATAAAAACATCATCTCAATATGTAAAACAATAAAACACTTTCCATAATAGGGGGTTCTCTGGGACATACCACATTCTTCACCAACCTGAGGTTAATGAAGCACTGCTACATCTTCTTCACCACATTTCAGGTCTTCTCTGATGTGCACACAGAGCAACTTGAAACATCTCTGGAGCCACCCTGTTGTTGTGTAGGGCGGGGGACTCTCTCTTCTGCCTGCTGAAGTTCTGACGATGAGAGAGAGGTTATTTCCCTTCATGGCACCATCCCACCAGGGCCCTGAGCACCTCTCCATTGGCTGTCTCATTGTCACTGGAGATCAGGGCCAAACACTGTTGTGTCAGGAGCAAACCTGATAAGTCGCTGTTACAGGTGGCCACATAGTCATCAGGTGACAGACAGCTCTACATTGTGGAGGATGGACTCATAGTAATGGCTGGAACCGAATCAATGGAATAGTGTCAAACACATCATGGTTTCATCCATTCACTCCATTCCAGACATTAATATTGTCTGTCCTCCTTTCACCAGGCTCCTTCGGTGTGCACCCTTTGGAGGTCCCTGTGATAGTGACAGTCAGGGATTTTCCCGCCCTCACAGGGGTCAGTGCAACAGGATGTGGCCCCCCAGCTACTTGACGTGATTTTTGGACATTGTGGTGTTGAGAGCTGTGCAGGAGGGGACAAACAACCTCATAGCTCTTGTCCAGTGGGGTTGTGGCGATGGTGTCATCCGTGGCTGTTGGTCAGATGCAAATTGCAGTGGTTTCAGATGGTGTGCATGATGGCAGTGATGTAGTATGTGATCGGCCAAACAAAGCAGTTGGTGGTGACCGGAGTGTTACTAGTGTATTTAGCTAGGTCACCTTGGCATTTCTAGTTATTGGAACAATGGTGGAGATTTCAAAGCAGGCACAGACTGTGTTGATTCCCTCAAGCTGTGAGAATATGCTTCATTGTTCTTATGTCTGACCTGTGACTCTAATTTCTCCTCACACTGACCTGTTTCCTCTTTGTTTGCTTTGCTTATTTTTTGTAATCTTTATTTTACCATGGGTAAACCCTGTCATTTACAACAATGACCTCGGAGCCATTAGATTTAATCACCTTGCTCAAAGACAGAACGACTAAACTTTTCACCTTTCGAACTCCAATACTTAATCTAGCAACCTTTCAGTTACTGGTCAGATGTTCTAACCACTGGGGATTGTCTATCGCACATTTTCCATCCACCTGACAAGATCATTGAAGTTGCCTTATTTTATGTTCATATTTTTGTTAAATATAAATATATTTCTGTCTGTGAAGTGAAACAAAGTGTTAAAAAATATATAGCCTTCTCTAAAATCATAATCTGATCTTATGTTACATGGTTGGTGCATTTAATACATTTAATACAGTTGTTTTGACATCATTCAAATACCTCACATTAGCGCATTAATATGGTTGTTTAATACCATTCAAATACCTCACATTGGTGCATCTACAGCACATGAGAGCAGCATGTTGGTTACAGTCATGAGCAGCAAGACACATACAGAATGAATACATGCTTTTCAGGGAACAATAACCTGATGTAAAAATTGGTAAATATAACAATGGACATTGATTGTTACTTTATTATCTTTCTGGATTGACCCAAACCCATCTCTGTAGCCTGGAAGAAAAGCGGGTTTGGTGACAGCCAGCAGCTCAATATGACAACCATTAGGGCTGTTCCCCATTGCAGCACTGCTTGGCACCTCTCATCTCATGTCAATGTGGGATACGATGCTGTAAAACTGCCTGGATCAGGATCATCACAGGCAAATTAGCGCAAGATTAGGATCCAAAGCGAAAGATACACCAGTATCACATCTCTGAAGTAATTTAGTTAAATGTTACATTAATCTGAAACCAAATTATTTTAGCAAATTATTAACAATTGACTTGAATCAGACCAACACAAAGCCAAGTATGTAATTGAAAGCTAGTTGGCCTATGAATAGGATCTCTTCCCGGGCAGCAAGAGAAGGGGCATGACCTCTCCTTTATCTTCACTGGAAACATTTAGATCACTACTGATTTCATGGAGGTCCTGTGTGGGCTGAAGTTCCATGTTCATACTGGAGTAAGTGGCGTTAGTTGAAATCTGTAACATAAATAGACAAACCAATATAAAAATGAACAGTAATACACTTGAGTGTTTGTAGGTGTTTATAGTGCTGTAGTGTCTGAAAAGGTTGAAGTAATTGAAGTACAAATACCCTGTGCAATTCACTGTCAATGGCTGTGGTGTATACAGCTACAATGATAATGTGAAGTTGGTTGTTGGCCATTTTACATAAAAGATCCTCCTACACAATAGCCAGAATATACATGTTTTTTAAAACTGGTGCTAGAGCTGTTTAAACAAGGGCCAACTCAGTCCCTGTGCATCTCAGATAATAATGAATATTTAAGAACTAGACAAAGCCAATGTTAGAAACCAGAAGACTTCAGGGGTTTTGTGTTTTATAGGGGTTTGACGTGCCAGTGTTTCCTTAAGATGGAAAGAGTAAAGTGCAAAACTGAAGCTGACACAAAGCCATTAACAGTATAACACTGTGTGTCAATGTGTTATGTATAGATTACCCTGTTGTGGATATGTTGTAGAAAGACATCACATATTTGGGGGGAGTATTGAGAAAGGGGCTAGCGTGCTTGACAAATCTGTTGGTCAGTATCCTACCCCTGGTTTGTTTTTCTGTTCTTTCTTAGGGTGGCAGACTACAATAGTGATGAAGGCGAGGATGGACAACATGATCCCAGCACATGGCAGGATGAAGAGCAGGTTATTTAAGGCTGTGCGGAGACAAAGAGAAACTTTCTTTACAGTATATGGTATCATGGTAGAAACATGAAACATACTTTAATCCTACAGTAAATCATGAATACAGTCAGAGGTTGTGCATACAGAATTGATTTTCTATTTAGAATTAACTGCCAACTGGAAAATGTCATAACCCCCTGGTAATCCCCATGATTAGTTAAGATTCACAGCATGTCTTTACGCCACAGAATCATGTTTATACAACCTCTTATTCATCATAAATTTAGTCCTGGCTTAATCATGTTATTATGTATTAAAATCAGTCTGTGCGCTTTCTGAACCTCCCATTTAACCCTGTATGTCCACATAGAACCTTCCACAAATCAATTCACTACAGTCATGTGCAATGTGGGGTGTGGCTCCTGGTGTTAAATTGATCTAGTCCAGAACTTCCTAGCTGCATTCCTCCACCATGATCACAGTGATACTTATGTCTTTCATTTTCTCTTAACACTTATGGACCAGATCCACTGATCACATGATAATCTGACTTACGATCTCTCCACACAAAGATGCTGCAGAAGGTCTGCATTTTGCTGATGTTGTTGTGGGCACTAATGTCCAGACAGTGGAGTCCTGGAACCAAGAAGGTGTGGTTCAGTCTCAGTGTGTTCTCATACAGCGTGGTCAGATGACAGCTTTGAAGGGCTGCTGGTATACAGTTATACAAGAACCTCCAACACACTGTTATTGGAGGACTGGGAGAGAGGGATATATATATAGAGAGAGAGAAAGGGATAGTGAGACAGTGAGGTAGATGGGGAAAAACAGAGAGATAAAGAGAGAGATAGGAAATGATAGAGACATGAAGAGCGAGAGATAGAAAGGGGAGAGAGGGAGTGAAAGAAGAGGACAAAGGTTATGAGAGTTTGCATACATAGAAAAATGTGGTTGATTAATCATGCTTTATGTTTTAGGATGTGTGTAAATCATGTGTTCAGAAGTGATTTGTATGAATAAAACTTAATCATGTGTTAAGTTTGTTGTCATTAATCATGTGTTATGTGTTAGGTTGAGGTATGTGTGTGAACCTTGTTATGTGTATTAATTGTGTTGGCGTTCTGAGACATTCGACCCACCTTCCATCCACACGAACATCCAGACTGTTGTTTCTGAAAACCTGGAAACTCGAAGGGCCCTTCAATTCAATATTTCTGATGGCGTCTAGAAAATAGTAGGGATTTGCAATACACCTCAAACATAGTGTGAATTACAACACGGAGGACCTAATATGAATAAAAAGCCCTGATTTAAATGTGAGATGTCCTCTTAATATTGTCAAAACAAAATTTCAAACACACATATGTTAAAACAAAAATTATTTAAATCAAAAAGAATGTACTACCTATTAAGTATGTCAACCTACCCAAAACAGTAAGATCCATTGTATATACCCCTGTTAATGGAGTGTAGGTTTTGTTAACGTGGGCCCCCACTTTCAGTTGCAGAGTGTAGCTTCCAGAACATGAGTAGTTGTAGTGCACAGATGGCTCTGATCCCTTAAACACCTCCCTTACAAAACCAGAATAAAACAACCATAGCATGTTGAAATAACCTACAGTGTAAAGCCTAAACTACGAAAAATAAAAAATATATACTTCCATCCAGAATGATTGGATCTCTTGGTAAAGATAAGCATAAAAAGCTATGAACAGGTTCATCATGTTAAACTCAAAATAAGATATATCTAACTTAATTGAGGACATTTGTTAAAATAAAAAGATATATTAAAAAAATATGAAGGTCACTGTTATTGGCCAATAAAATTATCTTTCCACTAATAAAAGTATCTTTCCACTGACATCTTTTTTTATTCTGATTCATTAGGAAAATCTTAAGTGATCCACGACTTCATGTTTCAATGGGGTATATACACTACCGCTCAAAAGATTTAGAACACCCCCATTTTTCAAGTTTTTATTTAAATTTAAGCAGTTCAAGTCCAGTGAATAACATGAAATGAGACAATGATAAGCAGTAAACTGTCAGAGATAAAAATATATATATATATGTTATCAAAAATGTAAAAACAATGTACATTTCAGAGTTAAAAGGCCATTTTCAGGGAACAAGTAATGGGTTAACAACTTACAGCTGTTGTGCAGCAATGGAAGTAAATTAAGCCTTAAAATTTGAGGTTAACAATTCCTACAGGTGTCCCAGCGTTTGCTGATTACTTACAAACCCTCTGTCTGCATAAAAGCAGCGTTGGAACTGACTGTGTTACTACACCCTCTTAAAGCATTATTTGGACAATATTGTACTGCAGGCAGTAGTAAGTTTGGAGGGAAAAATGGAGAGAAAAAGGCAACTAAGAAAGGGAGACAGAGAACATTAAAACCCTAAACAAGTGCAGCTTTTCTTTAGAGAGAGTGCAAAGTCAGCCAGTGAGTACAGTTGCCTACACCATCAATAGGCACAGCTTAACACTGGTTGAAGTAAGCAAATCTCAGTTTCAACTGTGAGAGGAAGACTTCGAGCTGTGGGTTTGACAAGTCGAGTGGCAGTAAGAAAGCCATTGCTAAGATCTCAAAATAAGAAAAAGCAGTTTGCCTGGGCCATGAAGCACCGCCAGTGGACTACTGAGAAAGAAGGTCTTATGGATCAAAATCAAAATTTGAAATCCTCAGCTCATCATGTATGGTTTTTGTACGTCATAGGGAAAAGGATGGTTCCTCAGTCTGTGACACCAACTGTCAAACATGGAGGAGGAAGCATGATGGTCTGGGGCTCTTTTTCTGGAACCAGAGTCGGTGACTTGCACAGAGTGGCATCCTGAACCAAAACAGCTACCACAGCATTTTGCAGCGCCATGCAATACCCTCTGGTATACGCCCAGTTGGTCAGGGGTTCATCCTATAGCAATGTTTCTTAATCCTAGTCCTGGGGACTCAAAGGGGTGCATGTTTTTGTTTTTGCCCTTGCACTCACACACCTGATTCAAATGTTGCCCTACCACTTATACACGTGATTGAGGTAATCAACCTATCATCAAGTCTTTCATTTGAATCATGTGAGTGCTAGGGCAAAAACAGAAACGTAAACCCCTTTGGGTCCCCAGGACTAGGGTTAAGAAACACTGTCCTACAGCAAGATAATGACCCAAAACATACCTCTAGGCTATGTCAAAACCACCATAGAAGAAAAGAACAAGACAGTAGGCTTCAAGTCATGGCTTGCACAGTCACCAGAACCCATCAAGCTGGTTTGGGATGAACTGGACAGAAAGGTGAAAGCAAAGCAACCTACAAGTCCAAGACATTTGTGGGAACTTCTGCAACAGTGTTGGGAACAACTTTCCAAACAATATTTGATTTCCATTGTAAAAACGAGTATGTTCAGCGGTTCTATCTGCAAAAGGTGTCTACTTTAATGAGTCAAAAATTTAGATTAAATGTTTCACAAAACGATACCATGATTTCAGGTTGTCTCCAATTGTTTATTTCTATGCTTTAATTTCAGAGTCATCAAGACATTAAACTGTGAACTAAGAATTTCAATAAAAACGGAAAAAACTTATGTGTTCTAAAACATTTGACCTGTTTGTATACGAGGTGATACACATGCCAAACTCTGTAATTCATATAGAAACAAGGTCAGAGAACACACATTTAAAAAGAGAAACCTTGACAAATTAGGCAATGGCTGTAAAAAGATTATACGTGCCTGGAAATAAACAACTTCACCATTAGAGCAACGAATGACACGTTTAAATCACCAGAGGCAGTGATGAACCTCCCTGGATTAGGGTGCATTTTGACCCCAAGCATTGAGAAGGACGATTCGAGAGGTAAAGAATTCCCATTCCCCATGCAGTAGATTCAAGTTGGAAAATTGTTGACGTTGGTTGAATCTTGGAGTCACAAAAACGACATCCTGCCAGAAAAAAATGCACTGCGCTGATCAAGACATAAATGTCAGCACCTGGAGTTTGTTAAACTCATTTGAACTTTTATTTTCAGATGAGACTAAAAAAGAGGAGGTTCCACAAAAGAGGACCAACGACTCTAAAGGATCTGGAGATATTCTGCACAATTTAGGTCTTTTTTTTACCTCATACATACCCATTACCAATGTCCCAGATATAGCTGAATCTAACGTCGCGTAACGTGTTCCCTGGATCGTACAGTTCGAACCTGGTCTCGGTTGAAACCTCTGAAGCCAGCTCCCTCTCGCGCACATACGTCGAATTCCCTTCCCTCTGAAAGAACACGAGCTTCCCAGCAACATTTTCTTAATAATAAAAAATACGGGAATTAGGAATTAACTAGCACCAATTCAAATTTTTGTTCGACATTAGCTTTACAATCATATTGTTAGCTGTTATTTCTGAATGAAAGATTGCAAAACAAAACAAACTTGATTTTAAATGAGCTTATTATGAATCCCGTTACAATGTATATGTATGCGTAAAAGTATACCCTACCCAAATGGATCAAACCGTTTGTTGCATAGCCCAAAACCAGGGTGCTCGGAACCATTGAAAGCCACACGACCACCACCGCAAATATATTTCTGAAAACATTAACCAGATGTTCACAAAATTAGGCAACGTTAAAGTTTCTATGTAGTATTTTTCTAGTTAAAGACAATAGTAATAAAAACATAATATTTACCGAAACATTTGATCGTGTCCACTCAGTAAAAGTCGAAAGCAATATTTGTCTTATTCAAAACGCAGTTCCACAGTCAAATGGAAAATCTACAGTCATGTCTGATAGATTCATTCATTGCCTTCTCGGCCACTGCCATCAGTTGCTCAAGTATCCCAGCTTTACATAAAAGCCAGAATTCAAATCACGTCCATGCGTTTAACCATGTGCCTCTAGAAATACAATGAGCCGCTGTCTTATGTTGCGGTCCATGGTGGAAGTATTAGAATTGATTCACCTCACCAAGTTTATGGTTAACGTGCTGTACGCTTCAAAGGAATGGCCAGGGTTATTTTCTTCCAATGTTGTTATTAAGTATTATGCAGTCTAAACCAGAGATACATAAGGGACTATGAAAGAGCTAGACCTTTGACATGAGCAATAGTTGTCCTGTTGTTATGACCGCACGATGGAGCCATATACAGAGACATGCCAGGATGATCAGTCTGGTTTCATCCGCTCTGTGAACATCGACGTCATTCTGGGGTATAATTACGTAAATGTCCTTCAGAGTTATGAATCCTTTATAGGTAAATCATATAAATCATATGGAGTGAATAAGCCTATTGTTGATAGTCATGTGTAGAATTAGAGGGGGGGTAGAATTAGGGGAAGGGGG
>JACXGI010006789.1:25401-40516 GCA_016801175.1 Esox masquinongy
TTGGTCCTTTATGCGTAAAAGCCTGGACTCATGGTGGTGTACTGTAGGCTTTTAGGAAAATTATAATACGCCTTCATTCCAAACAACCAGCGATTAACCACAATCGATTTAGGCTTACACATGGAGGTTCATATGACTGACAGTTATGGTGATCAAGTTGGTGATCCACCTAACAGCACAGCACCGAAAATGCTTGACTAAAGCAGTGACGTCACAGGCACTACCTTTTCTGCCTCCCGCCTTGCGGACACACAAGGTGAAGTTTGACAGTCTCGGTTCAGGCAGCGAAGCGGTTGATGCCGACTCGATTTGGCCACCAGCGCACATAAGTTGCGCTTCTACTCTCCGTCTTCACGCGAGGTGTGACAAATACTGGATGCCATCAAGTGTAACGGACTCGTGGAACAACTAACACGCCTATCATTGGATTCGAAAATAATTCAATAGACCTGGAGTAACTGGCTTGGTTTGCGTCTTTTTTCTGTATTCCGGGGACTGCGAAATCACTGCCAAAATGTCTCGGGATGCTGACGACGTGAATAAGCTGACCGAAAGTACTTACAAGGTAAGCTGCTTTTTTGTTATATGCTAATTGTCACCATAATCCTAACCATAAAACAATGCTTTTGTGAGAAACATGAACCCATTCCGTAATATGGCTATCAACTTCCACAGCGCGCTTGTGACTTGCCGGTGATTTGTTCAGCCCAGAAAGCACACGAGTGCAAACATGCTGTGAAGTAGAGTAGCATAAAAAGTTCATTTTCTTTCCAAAATAACTTTTCAAATCAGTTTGTCAACTTAAAATCTCAGCTAATAATCGTCATCATCTTGTTGGTTCATAATTAGACTCTGGTGAACTTGCTATTCCTCAACCATCCCCCACCCTCCCGGCAGCCCCACCTGTCCTGCAGGTAAAGTCGAATGTCAGTAACAGGAATTATACAGTCTGACATGCCACAGTTTCAGCAGAAGAGAACAGTGAAACCTGTTTTCTGTTTCCCCCTGTGTCTTGCGTGGTGCAACTAGTCCTAATGAATACCTGGCAGTCCATTGTTCTATTCAGGGTGTGCCTGGGGAATTGAAAGAGTAATAGGAGTGGGAATAGCTGTGGTTCACCCTGTTGCTGCCATTACTTTGTCTAGGACTTCGCTCCTTCAGAGTTGTAAAGTGTGAAGGATTGAGTTAATGATTGAACAGTGTCATTTCAACTTAGCTATTTATAGAAGTTATTTATAGAGTTAACACAATAAACATGTAAACCTTTAGAGATAATGGCATTGAGACTGTCATCGATTTTTTTCTTTCTACATCACATGGTTAATTGTTGATCTCTTTTCATTGACACCAAAACAAGAGAACAGGAAAACTGCAATTCCCAAAAAATCTGTTTTACTGTCCTACTGGACAATAAAGATGTTAGGAATTGTCACTGTTCCTTGCCAAGTGTTTTTTTGTTTAGTCTTTGTTTTTCTGCCCACTGATCTCTCTTTCACTCCCTGTTTTGCAGAATGTGATGGAGCAGTTCAACCCAGGCCTAAGGAACCTGGTCAATCTGGGGAAGAACTATGAGAAATCAGTAGCTGGTAAGAAGGATTCTTCGGGGTACAGTCAGAGGACAATGGGTCTGATGAAGATTTCTACAGGGTACAGTCAGAGGACAATGGGGCTGATGAAGGGTTCTATGGGGTACAGTCAGGGGACAATGGGTCTGATGAATGGTTCTACGGGGTACAGTCAGGGGACAATGGGTCTGATGAAGGGTTCTACAGGGTACAGTCAGGGGACAATGGGTCTGATGAAGGGTTCTACGGGGTACAGTCAGGGGACAATGGGTCTGATGAAGGGTTCTGCTCAGTTCAACCAGGGGAAGATACAGTGGATATAAAAAGTCTACACACCCCTGTTAAAATGCCAGGTTTTTGTGATGTAAAAGAATGAGACAAAGATAAATCATGTCAGAACTTTTTCCACTTATAATGTGACCTTTAATGTGAACAATTCAATTGAAAAACAAACTGAAATCTTCGAGGGGGGAAAATGAAAAATAAAAACCTTACAATAACCAGGTTGCATTAGTGTGCACACCCTCTTATAACTGGGGATGTGGCTGTGTTCAGAATTAACCAATACATTCAAACTCATGTTAAATAGAAGTCATTACACACCTGCCATCATTTAAAGTGACTCTGATTAATCACAAATAAAGTTCAGCTGTTCTAGTAGGATTTTCTTGACATTTTCTTAGTTGCATCTCAGAGAAAAAGCCATGGTCCGCAGAGAGCTTCCAAAGCATCAGAGGGATCTCATTGTTGAAAGATATCAGTCAGGAGAAGGGTACAAAATAATTTCCAAAGCATTAGATATACCATGGAACACAGTGAAGACAGTCATCATCAAGTGGAGAAAATATGGCACAATAGAGACATTACCAAGAACTGGACATCCTTCAAAAATGTATGAGAAGACGAGAAGAAAAATGGTCAGGGAGGCTTCCAAGAGGCCTGCAGCAACATTAAAGGAACTGCAGGAATTTCTGGCAAGTACTGGCTGTGTGCTACATGTGACAACAATCTCCCGTATTCTTCATATGAATGGCCTATGGAGTAGGGTGGCAAGACGGAAGCCTTTTCTTACAAAGAAAAACATCCAAGCCCGGCTGAAGTATGCAAAAACAAACAAAAAGTCCCCCAAAAGCATGTGGGAAAATGTGTTATGGTCTGATGAAACCAAGGTTGAACTTTTTGGCCATAATTCCAAAAGGTATGTTTGGCGCAAAAACAACACTGCACATCACCCAAAGAACACCATACCCACAGTGAAGCATGGTAGTGTCAGCATCATGCTTTGGGGCTGTTTTTCTTCAGCTGGAACCGGGGCCTTAGTCAGGGTGGAGGGAATTATGAACAGTTCTAAATACCAGGCAATTTTGGCACAAAACCTTCAGGCGTCCGTTAGAAAGATGAAGATGAAGAGGAAGTTCACCTTTCAGCACGACAACGACCCCAAAGCACACATCCAAATCCACAAAAGCATGGCTTTACCAGAAGAAGATTAATGTTTTGGAATGGACCAGCCAGAGTCCAGACCTGAATCCAATTGAACATCTGTGGGGTGATCTGAAGAGGGATGCACACAGGAGATGTCCTCGCAATCTGACAGATTTGGAGCGCTTTGGAAAGAAGAATGGGCAAATATTGCCACGTCAAGATGTGCCATGCTAATAGACTCCTACCCAAAAAGACTGAGTGCTGTAATAAAATCAAAAGGTGCTTCAACAAAGTATTAGTTTAAGGGTGTGCACACTTATGCAACCAGGTTATTATGAGTTTTTTATTTTTCCCCCCCAAAGATTTCAGTTGCACACGATGAATTGTTCATGCTATAGGTCATGTTAAAGGTGGAAAAAGTTCTGACATGATTTATCTTTGTCTCATTCTTTTACATCACAAGAACCTGGCATTTTAACAGGGGTGTGTAGACTTTTTATATCCACTGTAGTTCTCAGTCAGGGTTTTCACCAGTCACTTTGTTCGACATCCACTAGCGTGGTGATGCCGGGCTGTGGTGCAAGCTGCCCTTACAGCCCCCCCAGATGAAAAATTAAGATGTGGTATATACACATGTAAAGCCGATCCTGCCATAGGTTAACCTCACAGCCGACGTCTGACTGTGATAACCACATAGAAACACACAATATGAAATAAAACTACAAAAAAATATGTATCATAGAGGCCGAGCATGGGCCCCCCACCCACCGCGGGCCCCCCTCCCACCACGGGCCCCGGTGCAGCCACACCCCCTGCACCCCCAATAGCTACACCCGTGGCTACATCAACCACATTTGATTAATTCGACCATTTGAAGAAAAGTGAATTATACAGTCACAAACTGGTTTCAGACACACGGCTCCCTCGAAGGAAGGATATCAGAAATCTCAGCAGTCGCTTCTGTTGCTCTGGATAAGAGTGCCTGGTAAATGACTAAAATGTAAATGTCATATTCTGTAGATATTAAGGAGATCCATTCATGTGGGTGTGTCTGTCTCCTCACAGTGATGACGCTTGCTGGAAAGGCATACTTTGACGCTGTGTCAAAGATAGGAGAGACCGCTTCTGTGTCCCCTGTCTCCAGAGAATTAGGTAAGTTCCCAAACACACATATGCACGCTCACACATCCACATCCACACAGGCTGTTATTTCCACCCAGGATGTTGAAAAGGAGACCCCATTATGTTAAAATGCCGGATATACTGATGAGATCCATTTTTCATGTTTCTGTGCACTTGATATGGTGGCCTCCTAATACGGTGACAAGCCTCCCCGATGGAATGTTAGGTGACAGCGGCTACAGACATTATTTTAGGGAGGCTGTTGTTCATGTTGTCAAATAGAGTAGTCATTTTATGTTTTTTAGCAGACATGGCAGCCGATCAGTAAGTGCTTCAAGCCAATGTACTCCTACATTCCAAAATGGAACACCAAATGGAACACCCGGGAACATTGGTCTGGAATGAGTAATATCCATTCTGTGACTTCATTCCGTGTCTGGACTATTTCCGCGGTTCCCGAATGGCTGCTGTGATGCAGGTCACCAGCCAGACAGTGAGAACCGTCTCCCACGTTACACAGAGCCGGCCGGAAAACACACAGAACAAACATACTGACGGAGGAGGACAGTGCTCCCACCAACACCTCCCTCCATCTAGCTATCCCTCCATCTGCTGCCCAGCTCTGCTCTTCCCCTTCTCATGGGGCCAGAGTAAAGCTTGTATTGTTGTCAGTAGGAGCCAGAACTTGATGAATCCTGTTGGACATTTTGAGTGTGATCCTTTGTTTGATTGGCTGGAACATTTTGTTTCAATACCTTAAGATGTATTTGCTGGCAGAGGCCTTGTCTTCTTAGTGAACCACACTACTTGTCTTAGAGTGATGCTAAAAGTGACCTCTACCCCAGAGTCTGGGTTTTGTTCTGACTTTACATCACAATACAACGCATTTTGTTTAAGTCATTAGGTATTGCTTGGAGATCACCTTCCTTCGTAGGTGTGTTGTCTCTGTAGTTTCAAGGAACAGTGAATGGAGCAGCATGTGCCAGTCAGTGACACTGCAAATACAACTGGAATGCATTCAGCTATATGGCTATAAAATACCCTGTAACAGCACAGCAGTATTTGTTCAGTGTCACTACTTAACCCATTCTATTGTCTTAGCCTTCATTCCAGGTTTCAAATGGATCCCATAAATACACTTTAATGAAGTTGAACATGTGCCCTTTGTGACAGAATGTTAAATGAAGTGAAACACGTTATTTCTTTGACCAATTTGCACTTCTCAAATGGCATCAAACCGGATGACTAATAAGGACCCATATATACCTTATGTCCATTCTGCCTGATGTGTGACGACAGGCCTATGTTACCTCCTGGTTAGTGCTGTGACATAGACGAAGGCAAATGGTATTATTAACAGAAAGAACAATCAGCATACTATGTCATAACTTGGCGTTTTGATAACAGTGACTGATAACCTCTAAGAAGTTCTTTCACTTAAAAAAAAACGGTGGGATTTCAGATGTTTTAGATCTCAATCAAAAGGAAATACCTTTAAACAGAATATCTATTTTTAGTCCTATCACATACTTTTGTATCACGCTGTCACCAACCTCCGTCAACTCAATAGGTGGTATTAATAGGATTCAAAGTACAGTACATGACTCCATTCAGGCTCAAACTAATGGAGTGGCTTTATTGACTCTATTGTGTCTCAGTGGAATAGAGTAGAATGACCCGGCTCTACAAACAACAGGGGCAGAGAGAAACCATGAGGGACCTAGACTGCCAGTCTCCTTCCTGGCATTCAGAGCTATGGAAAGTCCAGTCTCTCATCACAAAAGTAGTACATACTATACATTTAATAGTCCTTTAGGGGCGAGTTATTGTACACTTCTATAATCTGGTAGCTTCGACTGGTTCGTGGTATGGGCAATCTTTCCATTCTGTGGACGTTTTCCTTCGGGTGAGCTAACTGATGAACTAGCATTTTCACACATCTCATCTTGTCCCCCTGTCAGTGAGTGTTGGTCTTGCAGATGTCAAATGATGTGTTGACTATTTATAGTGTAAGCTGACCTCTAATCATAATGTCCTCTATTTGGACTAACAACACCAGCACAGGTCTCTATGGGGTCACATTACGGTACCACCCTCTTTAAAAATAAAAAGGCAGATTCAAGGGTTGAAAAATGACTGAAGAAAGAATGGTTTGCTACCCGCCCTTCCACCTTTTCTTCGCAAGTTCTTTGTCAAAAACTCTAGCAATTCTTTTTATTTTTATGCATTGAACCCGAGCTGTCACTTGGACAAAAGTGCATCCAGAAATGCCAGCAATTTCACAGCATGAGCCCCGTAGGAGTTGTTGGCTGTTTCCTTGTGATAGTGAGCTCAGTGAGTTTGGCGACAGCCTTTTGGTTCAGAGTTGGTTGACATGGTCATTCTTGAGGCTCTGTTGTTGAAGTTCCAACCTGTGGGGGAGCCTTGTGTATCGTTTCTCTGGCATCCGTCCATCAGTACGTAGGATGGCCTTGAACCGTCCTAGAGCCTGGTGTCAGCATGTCAGGGATCCCCAGTGGACAAATACTATATTACCCTCTCTCTCTAACTCACATCAACTCTTAAGGAATGTGTCGCGCTCATAAAGGACAGACATGTTGATCCTGTTTTGAATACTTCCAAAACATATGCTCGTCTTTATACTTCTTTTGGAGTTGTCACTGGTCTAATGTCACTAGGTGGCTGTGTATGTATGAACGAGAAGATGAACACTTCATGAAAACAACTGGGCAAGTGAACACCAGGGAACCTGTATGCAGTTGGGCCATTGGTTGCTCGTTCACCCATGATGCCTCAGGCTGTTCTATCCCCCACCGCTCCTTTCATTCGCCGAACGATCCTATGACCACTCTTGCGACACACATCCTCCCTGGTTCTCAGTAACATCTGTTACAACCGCGACATAAAGATATGTATGTTATATGTTGGTTGAGTGTTTGTGTCCGTTCTATATAAAATGAGTTCACTAGTGTTGTTGAACGGTCTGGTGCATGAGGACTCTCAAATGTTCGGATGTGATCCACCCTCCTGGGAAGTTTCTATCCCACCCACCTAGTGACACATTGCTTAGCAACTGGCAGTTTCTATATCGTTATCTTTTTCTATGTTCTAGCAAATTCGATCAGTTTTTTTTATCAGTTTCTGAAGTCACAGTCGCAAAACTCTTGCTGTGTCTTCACGGAGGAGTTGCTTGGAAGATTCTGGTCAGCTATCTAACCTTTATTTCAGCCAAGGTTCAGTAGCATTGGGCAATGGGGAATTACTGTACCTCGATAGGCCTGGAGCTTAATGCCATGATCTCTGATCCGTTTCATGTGTATTAGTGAACGAAAATGTCCACCCATGGCAACATAATACTGTTACTTCCTGGCATTGGAAGGTGTGGCATCCAGATTGCGATATCTTTGTCCGTGACTCAAATAGGTGTTGGCGATATTGAGCCAGACTCTCGCTACGACATGTCCAATGATGCACCCTGAAAGATTAAAGAGGAGATCCTTGTTTTATTGATTTTTTTTTTGTTATAACCTTGACGTCTGTTTTAGTGTCCAGATTTATTATGTCAATGTTCAAACGGCAATGCTCTGTTTACATTGCCTTCAGTCCCCATGGCCAGATCAGTTAGTCATACTGTACACTGGTTTGAGTTGACTGAAATGGTTAGCCACTGGCTGTGCTGGTTAGTTTGGTAGTAATGTATTAGTAGTAATGGACACTGGATCATTTTGAAATCTGTCTTAATTACTCATCTGATAAGTTTCCCCACTGTGTTGCCTTATCAGATGCATGAGAAAAGATGTTCTTTTAGGTGAGGCTCACGTCCTTGTTGTTCCACATCACCTAGTGAGAATGTTGCCGACGACAACAGCAGTGTTCAGTTCTATCGGCTCCACCATAAAACCTGGAGGCTACAACTCACAGGATGGTCCAAGAATAACGATCGGGCCATTATTTAGTCAGTGTAAAACCATTACCATGATTAGACCGGTGGCATTTTTATTTAGAAGCAGATTGGTTGTGATTAATCCAGTATAAAGGCATCATCATCACTGTCTTCCACAATGACACCTGTCTCCATCTGTACATAATACATCACGAGATAATCTACCCGTTCAGGAAAAAATGAATCTACCCGTTCTGCTAAATAAAGCTATAAGGAAGAAAGGTATCTTTAAAAAAACAATTTGTGACATGTGGCATCTATGGACCAAGGTCACTCAACGTAATATATTTCTGATTATTACCTGTAACAAAACAACATGGCCATTATTGAGTAATAAACATTCTTGTGTCAATGATGGAGCATTAATGGAAACAAAAAAGTCACAGGACTTCCTGGTTTCGTTTGGCAGACAGTCTTATCCACAGCAACAGTAGTGAGTACCTATTCTTATTTTCTCCATAGTGTCCCCTTGTAGAACTCTATCACTCTCCTTAGTGTAGAAAACATCATGCTCTACAGTATGGGCTACACAGGATTACATGGGATGTCACTGGTACACATGTGAAGACTGTCAAGACTTATTATATGCAAGGAAATTTGTCTCAGCCATATGGTGGCACTATAACTGACAAATGTTCTTGACCATTTTGGAAATGTTCTTGATCTCTTGACCATTTTGACCATTTGTCTTAGAGTGATATAGTACAGCATGTTCAGATATGTTCATTGATTTGTGTCTGGCTAATGTATGTAATGCCTGAGAAGGATGCCATGGGTCACATTATGACATGGGTGGAAGATGCATCTTTCCATAGATATCCAGCATCTGCAACGACACTGTTTGGCCCCACTGGTGGGTCTATATAGTTTTGAACTAGCTCACCTTATTCACCTTATTCACGATGTTTGATGATATGTGACTCAGGTGTGCCAGCTGTTGAAAAGCTAATATTCTTGGATGAGTAGAAGTCCCTGAGCGGATGAGTTTTGAAGGTATACTGGGTTTGGATTTTTACAATACTGTCATAGTTTGGTTGAGCATGAATCAGAACACAGAAATCCCAATTAAACTTCTTAGAATGTGCTTTTTTGCACCACTCATAAAACACAGGTGGAACATAAAATACCATCATGCCGTCAGAAATGTGTTCAATCTGGAGACAGTAGGGACAGGCACAATTGTAATTTTATTGAGATAGAGAGATAGGGAGGGAGAGAGAGAGAGGGAGGGAGAGAGAGAGAGGGGAATAGGGAAAGGGAGAGAGAGATAGGTAGAGAGACCACATAGAGATTAAAAATCAGCTGAATGGCAAATAAGCAATCGAAATGGTGATTGAGATTACCACATTAAACAATTTGTTTTGGCAAACTCTTCTTTTTGCTTTCTGTGTTTTTTGCTGCTGAATGTTTTCATAAGACCTTGTTGAACACAGATCACTGAGATAAGACCAGGGCTATATGGAGGATTACAGGATCAAATGTCCTTATCTAGTCATCAGGCTGGTTAAAACAGCTTAAGATGCAAAGCAGTGGAGGGATGGAGGAACAGCAGAATGGACTAAGGGAATGGAGGAGTAGAGGGATGGAGGAGTAAAGGGACAGAGGAGTAAAGGGATGTAGGAGGAGGGAGTGGAATGGAATGGAGGAGTAGGGGAAAGGAGGACCAGAGGGATGGAGGAGTAGTAGGAGTTGGATGAGAATGGAAGTGAAAAGGGGAGAGGGTAAAAAGAAAAAGGGAGAGAGAAAGGGCCAATATAGAGAGAGAAAGGGAGAGAGGAGTAGAAGAGAGGAGGATATACAGTAGATGAGAGGAAGGGAGGGAGGAGGAGAGAGTGGGGGATGTTATTAAGAGGATTCAGAAGGAGAGATAGGTAGGGGGAGAGAGAGGGAGGGGAGAGAGGTGGGGGGAGAGAGAGATTAGTGATGAGTAGGTAATAGACAGAGTCGGGAAACGTCACAGCATGATTCATGTGAGGGCAGTAGGATGCTTAACCTTTCTAAAGGGTGAAGTTGTCCAAAATGTTCTTCACACGGGTTTATTATACATGATAGCCTGATTTAGCCACTGCTTTATAATCTAGCAGAGGGCTCTAATGGTTTTTCATTTAATTTGTTTTAGTCTAAGAGAGTATGTGTGTTTGTATATGTGTAGGTTTCATTATTTTTGGGATGACCAAATTTAATTTTTGCTGTTCCCCATGAGGAAAAATGCTATTTTTGGTTTAGGAATTAGGTTTAGGGTCAAAGTTACAATTAGGGTTAAGGTAAGAATTAGTGTTAATGTTGGGGCTAGGTTTAAGGTTAGATTTATGCGTTATGTTTAGAGTATGGGTACATTTAAGAAAAATAGGAATTAAATTTTGGGTTGCCTCAAGTATTGTAAAACATACGTGTGTGTGTATGTGTTTGTTTGATTATGTGATGTTTGCATGATTACTTTTGACTACGCTGTTAAGGTTATGATTAGCCATAAAATATCACAGATTTTCTTATGTAGTTGATGTGCTGAAAGAAGTTAGTTTGTCCACCGGTTTCACGCCCTGTAAGATCACAGAGTCAATCAGCAGGTGTATGTGATTATGAACGCCAGCCCTCTCACTGCTAAGCAGTCTGTCACTCTGCAGCAGGCTGTTGTTGGTGCTGTATAAACAGCCTGCCCAGAGACCAGTACCCAGCCCTCCCTCTTCAGGCTCTCTCCCTCCCCATACAATGGTAGCATTTACCAGTACATTCTGTTGACCTTCAGAGGGCAATGTTGTTGTAGCCACAGAGATACGGTTCTGTATCAGCAAGCCTGGGGTCACACCAGGTGTGTGTGTGTGCGCGTTAGCGTTTTTATGCCTACTGTCTAGATTTTGTTTGGGTTAAGTGTCTACTTGACATGGTTCCCCAGGCTCAGTTGTGGTTTTAGGGAAGTGAAATCATCCTGAGGTGACGACGGCAGTGGGTTGGTTGGGTTGCATGTCGTAGGTGGTTTCAGGTGTTTGCAGAGGGATTTGGAGGGGGGGAAAAAAGGACAAGCTCAGACAGCACAAAATAACATTTAGTCAACAAACCTAGTAGCAGATGGTTCTAGAACTCAATTCTGACTAATTCTACAACATGTTAGTACAGCGGGCTGCAGAACCTCCAGATGACACTCCTTTGTGCCCTCGCTGTTATTGTCTGTGCCTGTTTACAGTAGTTACTGCTATTGTGCCATATTCCTCTATAGTGTGCGATGGGGATTTTGTCAATGGGGATGTTTCTCTCTCTGTCTCTGTCAGACAATGGGGATGTGATCAGTAGTGACTGCTTAGTTGCAGGACTTAATGAAACATGAAATACGCATGCCGTTTTGATAGGATGTAGAGAGTATGCTTTTAACCCATAAACGAAGGTGAAACCCCATTGTCTATGTGATGTGTCATTGTCTATGTGATGTCAACCAAGCTTTTAAATATGTTTTTGCTGCCAAGCTGTTTGAGGAGATAGTGTTGAAGATGTCCTCAGCACATTTAACCAGAATTCTTTCCTTTAGCCTGGTTGTCATTGATTCAACTTCGATAGATCCTGGCCCTGCCTAATGATTAAACAGCATGCGGTCTAAAGCAGACATGCCCAGGTTACACTTCAAAACATGACAAAACAATACAAGTAGCTGGAGATGCAGTACCACAGAAATACTTATTCACTGCGTTTCTCTATCCCTGCTAGCTTGGCTGGATGGTCCCTTAGCAGTATATACTGTGTGTTAGACGCCGCATAATAAACATGATCTCTATCTACAGGTGTAGTTTTGATGGAAATCTCTGAAGTGCACAGGAAGGTCCACCTGGAGCTGGAGGAGAACGTATGTAACCCTGCTGATCTACTGTCACTTCTTCTCTTAGTACATGTGTACTTATTTTTATTTGTGTTATGTAATACACAACACCATATCGTTGTTAATTAAGTGTCGGACTGAATGTAAGAGTTGCAATTCCCTTGGACCTGCGTCGGTGTTCATGGGCACCCCCACAAGCCCTCTATATATGACTCTTATTTTCACAGTGGCTTAGTCATTACAACCTAGCTAATGCTATAAACACTCCCAGAGCAACCACTAACCCTAGAGCGAAATTCCACCCAGGCCCCAGACGACTGGTCCTTTTTTAGTCATTGTGGAGCACTAATTTTGTCGTGTTGGTTCGTGGTATATTGCAACATTCATGATATTTACTTTTCTGTTTGATGTGTCTAATCTTGAGGACC
The DNA here is from genome assembly GCA_016801175.1 of Esox masquinongy. Lineage (NCBI taxonomy): Eukaryota > Metazoa > Chordata > Actinopteri > Esociformes > Esocidae > Esox > Esox masquinongy. The sequence continues at coordinate 37,690 of JACXGI010006789.1, forward strand.
AAGGTTGAGAGGCTTTGCTTATCTGCAGTATGTCAAGTGACTCTGGAAGTTGTCACTGGTGTTGTAACTGTGACAAGAACAAGACCCAACTTGAACAAGACCCAACTTGCTCTTAGACAGTATAAAAACACCCACAATTACTGATTTAAATGCCATACTTCAGCCAGTCTTTTCAACAGTCTATAGTCTAAACAGCAGGTGATTGTTGGTGAATATTCATGACTTAAATTTAGAATATTTTTGTCTTGTTTTCAAGGTTGTTTTCACTAGGATATACCTGTATTGAATTTCAGTACCGTAGTTAAGATTCTGTGCTACGTTTGTAAGGCTTGCGTTTGTCTTTCACTTGGCTGCTGTAGTTCAACAAAATGCCAAGGAAGCATGTTTATAATTATTTAATTTATTTTTAATTTTGAAGGACAAAATCTTACATTCACCATCGCAGCATTGTCCTAATGAAAACTAAAACAAACACTTGTAGGAAAAACAAACAATGCACATGTTTCTAATAACAAAAATGATATTAATAAGAGTCAAATGATGTAAAGAAAATGATTATCAACAACATGAAAACATGAATAGGTGTACAATTAATAGAAACTACTACTAACTACCAGTATCTATAATGTATCTACATTATTTATAAATGTTTCTGCATTTCTATTCTCTATTAAAAGTAAAACAGTTTGTTCTTAATATCTGAAAGCTATGTAGTTATTAGACCTGCAAGAGGGAAAGATGGCGGAAGTAGTCTATAGTTAACTCTTTGTAGAGGTTAAGATAGGCTGGTTGTTGAAATTCCACCCACTTATAAAGCCATTATAACAGCTACATTCCTCTGGATCAGCCACATCACTCTTATCTGGAAGTCACCATCTTATCATCCGTATGGTATTGTTAAACAGTTATATATCCATGTTAACGGGGTTCTTTCCTTTATTTTCAGTTCAAGCGGTTCCACAAAGAAATCATTGCTGAGCTGGAAAGGAAAACAGAAATGGACGTCAAATATATGACTGTAAGAACACTCACCAATATTGGATTGTTGCTACTGGACCTTGGCTAGGGGCAATCCAATAGCTTGAAACATGTGTGTGTATGTGTTTGTGTGGGGGGTTGTGTGTATGTGTGGGTTTATGGGTGTGTGCAACAGATAATAATAAAGATCTCTGGGCCAGTAAACGAATGGTTCTTGGTTCTAATCCCTGAGTCGACAAGGCAAAAACAAATGTCTAAGCTGGGCTCTTAACTCTAATTGCTCAGGTAAGTGGCTCTGGATAAAAGCGTCTGCTACATGATTAAAATGTAAATGTGAGTGTTTGCGTATCTGCATGTCTCTGTGTGAGTGCCCACTTTAAAACGGTCTCCTCTCCTGCTAAATATTCCCCTGGCCTTCAAGTCCTCGCCACCTCTCCGTCCAACGTACAGTATGTTATCCTCTGTACCTCTTATCCAGGCCACCTTCAAGCGGTACCAGTCTGAGCACAAGTTGAAGCAGGACTCTCTGGAGCGCTCTCAGACGGACCTGAAGAAGCTGCGGCGTAAGAGCCAGGGTAAACAGGCCACCAAGTACGAGATCAAGGAGAACGAGGTGAGTCGCGGCTCAGTGAACCACATGGATGTTCTCTGTTCTCAAACAAGGGCCTCGTTCAGCAGAGAGCTGGCATAGTGACCAGAGTTCCCATTTTGTCAGTGATGTCAGCATGTACTTGGCATTCTGGGAGTCCTTCTGAGTTTGTCAGACGAAGAGACAGGGCATGTACAGGGCACTGGAAGATGACTTCACCAAGTCCACAACCACCTGTTTGTTCATGTGTCCAGGGTCAATATATTAGAAAACCGGACAGAACGTTATGACTGGTCGTTGCCATGGTTGTCTTGTTTTGTTTGCCAAACTCATCTCAGGGCTTCCAATAAAGTAATCATTGACACACATTAAGATCCTGAAGATAAGCCCACGGAAAATCATAAACATGAGTGGGTGGAAGGTAGGTCAACGCTACACATGAACAGTACCACCACACTGCATGTAGATTCTTTGTACTAAAGTAGATGAGAATACTCCCTTATACAGTAGAAAATGCCCATATCTTACGGTTGGCTGGTTTTGGATTTATGTGCTGTGCCTCCTCACCTTCCATGGAAAGTGACCAAAGGCCTCTGACCTCAATTGAATGGAGAGTGTGTTTCAGTGACTGCCAGGAATAGGAGTACTGTACACTCTTGAAGTAACATTGTCCTCCTACGTGGGTATAAGAGAGTGTGCCCCTGAATGACAGTGTGCACTTAGACAGCCACTTCTGGCAAATGAAGTGGGCACTTAGGTGATGGGAGCAGGTCTGGATATTAGCTGGTAGTATACACTCAGTGAAAGGCATTGGTAGAGGATGAAGAGTTGATAAAGACAGTATTGTCCCCTGGAATAGAGAAGACTGGGAGTGTTGCCTGGCTGCTGCTAGGCCACTGACAGTGTTCAGAGGGCACACAGTAATAATCTTCTTAACGCAGTAACACATAGACCTTTTCAGGTAATCAGTAGGTCGGAGATGGATTCCCAGAGCTGCTGTCTGTAGATGAAACTCATTATGGCTTCTTATTTATTATTCCCCACCCCTTTTTTTTTACAAGGTTAGCACTACTTCGTACAAGGCTTTCTTTAGATGGAACTCAGTCTGCCTGATACAAGGCTTTCTTTAGATGGAACTCAGTCTGCCTGATACAATGCTTTCTTTAGATGGAACTCAGTCTGCCTGATACAATGCTTTCTTTAGATGGAACTCAGTCTGCCTGATACAAGGCTTTCTTTAGATGGAACTCAGTCTGCCTG
>JACXGI010006790.1:0-40277 GCA_016801175.1 Esox masquinongy
ACTGCCTTAACCCTCTTGGGCATGGAGTTCACCAGAGCTTCACAGGTTGCCACTGGAGTCCTCTTCCACTCCTCCATGACGACATCACGGAGCTGGTGGATGTTAGAGACCTTGCGCTCCTCCACCTTCCATTTGAGGATGCCCCACAGATGCTCAATAGGGTTTAGGTCTGGAGACATGCTTGGCCAGTCCATCACCTATACCATCAGCTTCTTTAGCAAGGCAGTGGTCGTCTTGGAGGTGTGTTTGGGGTCGTTATCATGTTGGAATACTGCCCTGTAACCCAATCTCCGAAGGGAGGGGATCATGCTCTGCATCAGTATGTCACAGTACATGTTAGCATTCATGGTCCCCTCAATGAACTGTAGCTCCCCAGTGCCAGCAGCACTCATGCAGCCCCAGATCATGACACTCCCACCACCATGCTTGACTGTAGCCAAGACACATTTGTCTTTGTACTCCTCACCTGGTTGCCGCCACACACGCTTGACACCATCTGAACCAAATAAGTTTATCTTGGTCTCATCAGACCACAGGACATGGTTCCAGTAATCCATGTCCTTAATCTGCTTGTCTTCAGCAAACTGTTTGCGGGCTTTCTTCATCATCTTTAGAAGAGGCTTCCTTCTGGTACGACAGCCATGCAGACCAATTTGATGCAGTGTGCGGCGTATGGTCTGAGCACTGACAGGCTGACCCCCCACCCCTTCAACCTCTGCAGCAATGCTGGCAGCACTCATACGTTGACATTTCCCAAAGACAACCTCTGGATATGACGCTGAGCACATGCACTCAACTTCTTTGGTCAACCATGGCGAGGCCTGTTCTGAGTGGAACCTGTCCTGTTACACCGCTGTATGGTCTTGGCCACCGTGCTGCAGCTCAGTTTCAGGGTCTTGGCAATCTTCTTATAGCCTACGCCATCTTTATGTAGGGCAACAATTCTTTTTTTCAGATCCTCAGAGAGTTCTTTGCCATGAGTTGCCATGTTGAATTTCCAGTGACCAGTATGAGGGAGTGTGAGAGCGATGACACCAAATTTAACACACCTACTCCCCATTCACACCTGAGACCTTGTAACACTAACGAGTCACCTGACACCGGGGAGGGAAAATGGCTAATTGGGCCCAATTTGGATGTTTTCACTTAGGGGTGTACTCACTTTTGTTGCCAGCGGTTTAGACATTAATGGCTGTGTGTTGAGTTATTTTGAGGGGACAGCAAATTTACACTGTTATACAAGCTGTACACTCACTACTTTACATTGTGGCAAAGTGTCATTTCTTCAGTGTTGTCACATGAAAAGATATAATCAAATATTTACAAAAATGTGAAGGGTGTACTCACTTTTGTGAGATATTGTATATGTTCTCTCATTTCCTCCTTCCTGTTTTCTATATATGGAAGAGGTATGTCATGTACAATTGGTCTAGGAAAGTACATGATATGGCCAAATGTATGTGGACACCCCTACTAATTATTGAGTTCAGGTGCATAAAATATGGCAGTACAATGGGTTGTACTGATGAACTCAGTGACTTTAAACATGGCACTGCCATAGGATGTCAGTTTGTGAAATTTCTGTCGACTGAAAGTGCTAAAATTCTGAAGTGGAAGTGTCCAGGAGCAACAACGGCCCAGCCACGGTAGGTAGAAGTGGTAGACCATGCAATATCCCAGAGGCGGGCCGCTGAGTGCTGAAGCGCTTAACGCGTAGAAATCAACTATAGACTCCAACCTGCCTCTGGAAGCAACATCAAGAGGTGTGCATCAGGAGCTTCATGAAATAAGTTTGATGGACAAGCAGCTCATGCGCAATGCCAGGCGTCAGCTGGAGTGGTGTAAAGCACGCCGCCACTGGACTTTGGAGCAGTGGATACGTGTCCTCTGGAGTGATGAATCCCACTTCACTACCTGGCAGTCTGATGGACAAAGATGGGTGTGGCTGCAAAGCGGGGGCCAACTCCATATTAATGCCCATGGTTTTAGAATGAGATGTCCAACAAGCTCATATAGTTGTGATGTTGGGTGTCCACATACTTTTGGCCATTTAGTTTATCAACATCTAATATTGTAAAATACACAAATTACTGTAATATGTATCAATATAAATGTTTTGTACTTGTATATGGGCAGAAGTTTGAAATTCATTAAGATATTTTGGGTGACAATGATTTTATTTGCCAGTGAATTTGTAATCATACGGTAGCCCGTTATAAGCGGTATACAGTTAAGCTAGCCCACAAACTGGTCGATTAGATCCCTCTACTGTATAACTGTCTTTCAGTGAGGTCGGGTATGCAACTTGTGGCATATTACTCACCTAGAAAAATGCGTTTCCATTATCATGAGATACATTGTGTGTTTGTATTTTCCATTTTCTCCTGCCTGTTTTCTATATCTGTGGAAGAGTGTAGTTGGAAGTGCAACTTGTGGCATATTACTCACCAAGAAAAACGGGTTTCCATTATCATCAGAATTAAACGGACAAGTTCCAATTGAGTGAGTCGTTCTCAGAGTCGTTCATCGAATAACACAACACAGAAACCCACCGGTTACACTAGCATAGAATGGAATTTACAATCTGACCTAGTAACACATACTGGATGATTCCTCTCATTCTGTAACAATCATTACAATGTTGTGGTACTATGAATTAGTATTATTTAATACATGTTTCCTTGATCTTCCGCAGAGCAAAATGTTTTGTCATTAAGCAGAAGTTATATTAGCAAAAGGGTTAAGCTCCTTGCTCAAGGGCAAAATGACATATTTTTCACCATGTCAATGCAGGAATTCAAACCAGGAACTTTTCACACCTTTTATTTCATTTTCTCATTCTTGTGTAGAGCGGTCAGCTTATTTAATTTGGATCAAAGACAGTGTGACTTTAATTTTGAGTCATTAAATAGCAGATAAGTAATGATAATTTTTTCATCCTTGATACCTTGGAATAAAGGTATTTTATAACAATTCCATTAAAATAGTCAGAGCATTCAGAAACTATTCAGACCCTCTCACTTTCTCCACATTTTGTTGTGTTATTGACTTAACTTATAATTGGAAAAAACATCCAAGCTATCTATGCGCAATACCCCATAAAGACAAAGTGAAAACATGTTTTTAGAAACCCTCCACTATTACTTTTAATTCATTGCATGATTCTATATGGCTGTCCACACTTCACCACAATCATGTCCAATGTAACCCAACTGAGGTAGCGAAGGGGACTTGCTCTTAATTGATGAATCGGAAGTCAGTTTTTTTGTGGATTGCTTGTTGGCATGTCAAATCCATTTATTTGGAGAAAAATGAACATTGCTAAATTATATCAATTACCATTCATTCAGAAAATCATCCAGAAACAACGCCAATGCATAAATGTAGGTTTAAGTGAAACAGAATGCATTGAAATACTTATCAGGCTGAATTTGCCCCTAGCTACAGTATTGTACCATGTTTGTTGATTTTTAATTAACTGATAAAACTGTTCTTTATCATAAGCAATTACTGTCAGTCTTAGTTAGTTAGTAATGATTTAAATGGGAAAAAACTGGGTCGCTATAATTTCATTTGCACACTGTCGAAATACTGAAACAGTGTACAGTATTTCCAGGTTTTATGCCTTTTCAACGTATTTGCCTTGAGAAGGCATAAAACCTTTTAGTCAAATGTGTTTATCCATGGCAAGTGTGCAAACTGAACTGAAATCTGTAATACGCAACACTGATAAGAGGTATTGGGTTTCTTATCAAAAGAAAAACAGTGCTTTGTGGATTACAGAGTGAAATGGAAATGGGGGAAAATAAGATAAGAACAGAAATCACAGTGTTTTTCTATCTCTACTGTAAATAGGCTGGCTAACATTTGTGTTACTTTCTATAACTGGAATTTTCTGCTTTTTTGCATCAGGGTTTCTGCATTTTGTTCCTAACAGGGCAGGCTACTGGCTTAACAAAACCTGACTTCTAATATACATTACTTTCATAGAGGGACTGATCCAAGCACTTAACACCTGCTGGGGTTTTTAACCAGATAACACACTAATTCAGTGGTTGATTTACATCCACAGAAGGTCTGTATTGTGACATTACAAGTCCATGACTCTATTTATCAAAAATATATGTCTATTAATAGGATGAGCTATTGATAGTAATAGTCTTTCCTTAAAAAAAAACATGTCAAAATAACTTTATCACAGCAGACATATGAGCAGTTCTAATTTGGGCAGTGCAGCAAGTCTATGTTTGGCTTCCAATAATGTTGTTTTATTAATGGATAATGGAACTGATATTATTGTTCTGTTTTAGATGGTGAAATGCCTGCTGGCAATCTATTACCTGAAATAAAAAGAGTGATTGGAGGCAGCTGTCAACCTCAGAACCTATTAACGTCAATGGACTAAATGTGTCACTGGCATTTTCTGGGAAAACAAAGCGTGAGCATGATTGTGGCCCTGTGCACAAATATGATGTTACCCATGTGTTGTCTTCATGTGACATGTTAGAACATAATACATAAACAGACACACCTGCCTACCCACTTCAGTGTTTCACACACCTTTGGTCCAGGGGTCTGAACTCTTTTTCTCTGAATTATGAATAGAGCCCGGTCTGTATTTCTGATGGTGTGCTTTTTGTGTTGTTAAGACAAGTTGTCAGCAGCCAGGCCAGCAGCTTAAAAACCAGGTCCACGCCTCCATGTCACATCTGACTGATGACTAGATATGGGCCTGTGGGAATCGTATGTTTTGTAAATTGAAAAGAAAGAGCTGAGATAATAGATTTTACATTGGTTGAGTGAAAGAAAAATATACATAGAGAAAGTTGTATTTTTTTTATCTTTGGAGTCAACTGTTGAGTGTGTGTATGGCTGCATTGTCCCGGAGGACTCATTCTTCCTGTGTGGACTTGAACTGTTTACAGAGCTAGTTACATACCTCTTACCAAGTGAACACAGTGGCCAGTTGCTCCGAGTCATGTTTCCCGCAGAGATTGTACTGAAAGAGAGATACTGTAGGCCAGTTCAGAGACAGTGGACCCCCAAGCTGCACTGCTAGGGGAGTTCAAACCCAGAGTCACAGGCCCTCCACCCTTGGTATTCAGTCATTGGGCCCATTGAAAGGCCCCTGCTTTACCAAACAGCTGCTCAGAGTCAGATTTCTCCCTGAGAGGAGAATCTCTGGATTCCATGCCAGTCTGTCTGTCTAGGAAAGCAAGGGTTTTCCAGTAGTAATTTACCACAGATTCTTCAAGCAGCTGCTCTGATTCAAATTTGTCTCCATCGTTAAGTTGCCAAACATACATCCTGCACAACTCTACTTTCCCGTATCCCCATGTTTCTCAAATCCCATCACTTTATCCCAGCCTTCATTTCATCAGTCTCACATTTCGCAATACTAGTGGCCTTTTTATGTGCTGAACTCTTGTCTGTACATCTGCACCTGTCAGCCGATAGCTAGGGATACCATACACTTAACAGTTAAGGTAAATATGCAACATCAATAGGGAAACACAAAACACCAGTGGATTTTGGTGACTTGTAATTCATGTAACACATTCCATAAACAGCACAGAAAAGATAGAATACAGGATACATGCATACTAAAAATGTATAATGTTTTAACATGCTCAGTGCTGAATTTAGTCTTACATAAAATTGGCCAAATACTTTCTTTACATTTGTCTTGAGCATTAGGGTCATTTCCCCCCTCATAAACACCTTTTAAAATCTGTTTAACATTAGACTGCCACTTTGTGTCCATAAGCAGTTTGCCACAAGTGCCATTATGTACTGCCATTCAAGTGGTCTCATATCCCCTTGGCCATATCACATTTTAACTTGACGTTTTTACACAGGCACCTTAAATTTACCAATAGACCACTTTCTATGGCAAACATTTTTTTTAAGGATAAACTTACTAGCACTTACATTCAACCTAGAATGTTGTAATGGTGCTCAGACATATATTACATTTACGCCTGCTATGTTAAGCTGTGTGGGGCTTTTCCTTTTGGCCAACACTCTCCAGATGCTTTGGAGCTCCCAGAGCTGTCAGCACACTGAAGGGAGTAGAGCTCAAGGCTCTGGATTGGACAGAGAACCAATGTTGTCATATCTACTCAGCAGCCTGACTACACTGTACAACACGCGCACTCAACAAACCATATCAGAAATACTCACAAGGACGTGGTATGGCAGCTGGAATGGTTCCTCAATAGTCCAAAGCATTTTCTGCCTTCCCAATTTGAGAGAACATGATACAGACACATATGTTTAATGCAGTCCAAGTTGACCCACACCATACAGGTTGTGCTTTCTCTCAACATGGCCTCAAAAGTTAACGCAGTAAACACAAAATTTAAGAAACACCTGGATTTTTTTAATTAGACATACTGTATATGTCTAACCTTCATTGGTTATCTTTTGACGTCCACTGCGCACAGTTGGCCTATCTATCTGGCATCACACTGAACTCATGTTCTCGTATGCGATTATGGATTTAGTTTGTTCTCAGTTAATCTTGTAGAAATTAAACCGATTTCTTGTTCAAAATGAAAAACTATTTTGTTGTCCTATGGTAACCTAGTAATAAAATGTGTAGTCATCCTTACACTCTTGTTTCCTGCGTTGCTTTTTTATTTGCATATGTCTCCCTCTGCTGATGGCCTATTTCAAACAAACCACCATAGAGAAATGTAATTAATTAGGGCCTAGAGTGCAAGAATAAATTGCACTGCATTGTTCCCTCTGGTCTACTGCAGGCGTGGCATAAATCCTGTTTGTATGTGTGGGCATGTGTGTTTGTCAGGAGTTTCAGGAAATACTTTTATTTTGTAACTAAACAACAATAGTTTTGATCTCATTAAATATCTCTGCTGGCAACTGGGATGCAGTACATATTATCCTGTATAGGACAAACATCTTATGTTGTCATTTATGAAGTTCATGCTGTAGTTGGTGCAAAGCCTGGTATGTTTTTTAACAGAGGAAAGAGAAAGAGTCCCTTGAGAGCAGTGTGTATGCCGTATGCTGCTTTCTCCATGAAATATCTTTATTCTAAATAAAACTGGAAGAGTTACAGTGCTGTAAATGTGTCACACTAAGTTGGAATGGGATGGCAAATGTTATCCCCTAGGCACTGCTTTTGTGTCAAAGGGAGAGTTTTTGATTAGGAGTAATTGAGATACCCAAAAAAAATCTTTACACACATTGTTGCACGGTCAAGGTAGCCATGTCACCGCTGAAAGGATAGGTGTTTATTAAACTTTCAATAACTGTCAGACCTTCCGGCATAACTCAGCCTATCCCCACCAAGTGCACTTATACACAGCTAAGCATTTCTTCCTCCAACACAGTAGCCTTCAGTGCTCAAAATGTGATTGATCTGAAGCCCAGAGTTGCCCAGGAGTTTTTAACTCTGAGTCCCATGATACATCTACATGCCTAAAATTGACGCCAGACGCCTCAGCCCTCAGCAGGGAATGTTTGAGGGCATGTTGGCATTTCTATGTTCCCCACCACAAATTGCATAGAAATTGTATGGAAGCATGTTCCTTTGGCAGCATGTTCAGTTGTGTTTGATGTCTTGAACATAACTTGTTTATCTGAAGCGAGCGTGACTTCACAGACACGTGTTTGTTTGGGTTTTAAGCCTTCAATTTATCTAAGAAGGAGTCTCCGGTTATTAAATGGTGTTTTTAAAAGTATAATTCATAATAATTACATGGCTTCAGAGGTAAACAATGACTACTGTAGATCCGTTTAAGACGATTCCAAACATGACGTTTAGAAAAAGAACATTTGTAGATGCCATCGACTAGAATATCTCCCTGCTTATATATTGGAACGACCATTGTTGAACCATCAATAGCCCCTCCAAATGGTGTAATGTGTAGTGCATCTGTCTTTAGATCCAAATGTGACGCGTTCGTGAATCTTTGCTGCCGTAATATTATTTTTTTCATATAGTGTACGTCCATGTATGTAAAAAGAGTCACGTCATACATCATCTCTCAAATAGATTTGGACATTCATGGTATGACTGAGTGGATACATATAGTTGGGCGACAGCTATAGGCAAAAGAACTTTGATTAATGGAAGTGTATTGCTGTGAATCCCAAACAAGACCCGCTGTCCTATGCATTTTATTGGAGTGCCCTCACAAGTAAATTGTTGTTAAGGGACAGCTACATGTTGATTTATGATTGCATTTCTTTTTGCCTTGAAATGGCGGAAAGTGATTTGGGATTGAACTTTGGTTTCACAACAAGGAAGAGATTCCAGCAAAACACTTAGAGCAAACACGTGACTGGTTATCATCGAGTATGCGCAACTGGTGATTTGCATAACCATGAGATTGTCGAAATGATTCACTGCTTCCCAAGCTTGAAATGTGCCGCTCAGCCTCGCGCTGTACAGATTGCTTGTCGGCACTGCATATCCATTGGAAATGAATGGGAGCGGCACTTCCACAGCATGTAGCCGTGGTAGATGTGTCATGCCCTTTACTCTACAAGTTCCAGAGCCTGCTGCTTTTCTGTTCTACGTTATCAGTAACTGCACCCACCTGGTATCCCTTGTACAAATAAGTCCCTGATTAGACTGTTGTGATAAAAATATGGCTTGGAACTGGCCTTACTACAATCCCATTTCCAAAAAAGTTGGGACGCTGCGTAAAATGCAAATAAAAACAGAATGCAATGATGTGTAAATCATTTATGCCTACGGTTTAATTGAAAATAGTACAAAGACAACATATCAAATTGGAGACGGACTGATGTAGTTTTGGAAGTGAAATGTATTCCCAATCTTGCTTGATATAGAATTTCAATTATTATTGTGTGTTTCTACTGCGATAAACTTTTATTTTTAGTTTGGCAGGGCAGAAAGACTACTCTCACCTACAGCCTAAATAAAACCCAGCTCTGCCCTGAATCCATCCCCACATAAGGTTGAACCTGTGATGTGTTGTTTACCCTCCTTTGCCCTCCTTCTACACCACAGGAGATAAGCCATCCCAGGTACAACTCTATGTTTAACATAGTGAAAGCACATTTTCCCAAACTAATTTCAAACCCTGTGCACATGGTAAACATACGGCTGGCAAAATTATCTTTAAGCACTATATTAAAGGTATTGTTAACCTACTTAGAATTTTTTTTTTTACATTTGTTTACTTACCATTAAAACAGTCTTAGCAGGCACAAAAAGATTGCAATCTATTTTGTATTAAGCTACTGTAAATCAATGACTCCCAGGTAGCGTGATTGCATTTTCATTCACACTTAATCGTACAGTTATTTAAATCATTGAGTGTGCGGTGGACAGTTAGTGTAGCAGTTAGAGCACCTGACCAGTAACGGAGGTTTGGTAGATCAATTCCTGAGCCGTTCTGTCCCTTAACAAGTCAGTTAAACTTAACTGCTCGCTAGTCGTTGCTGTAATGGAAAATATGTTCTCAGTCAACTTACCTGGTAGGTTAAGAATAACGACAAGTTAAGAATCATCATTTGAGGAATTTTTCAGTAATGGAGCATCGCATAAGCCTAAAGATGTTTTTTTTTTTACCAGAATGGAATAGCCTACAAGCGCTTGCATGTTTCACAAGTAAGACATTAATAATTTGACCTATCCTTCACTATTGACAGCGATAATTGATAACTCTGAATTCCTAACTTTGTGCATTTCTTGAAACATGGTTTGGTGGGTGTAGGCAGTGGTTGAATAGTGTTAGTCCTATTCAATTTTCGGCACTATGTAGTAACGTTGAAATTGTGATGTTTTCAAATAAATGTTTTCATCAAAATAAAGTTTGCATTTGGTGATTAGAACCAGCAACCTTTTGGTTAATGACACAACACTTTTGAATACTAAGCTCCGATATCCTACATATTTATTAAGAGGCATTCATCCTGACCATTATATCTTGTTACTGGTCATTTTTGCCAACCACAGCAATTACATTACAATGTTTCATAGATGAGTGTTATTTCTGTGCAATATCTTTATCAAAGTATCACCAAATATACAGTTAGGTCTGGAAATAATTGGACACTGACAAGTTTTGTTATTTTGGCTGTTTACCAAAATATATTCAAGTTACAGTTAAATAATGAATATGGGCTTAAAGTGCAGTCTGTCAGCTTTAATTTGAGGGTATTCACATCCAAATTGGAGGAAGGATTTATGAATTCAAGCTCTTTAATATGTAGCCTCTTTTTCTAAGGACCAAAAGTCCTTGGACAATTGACTCAAAAGCTGTTTCATGGACAAGTGTGGGCTATTTATTTGTTATTTCTTTATCAATTAAGCAGGTTAATGGTCTGGAGTTGATTCCAGGTGTGGCATTCGCATTTAGAAGCTGTTGCTGAGAACCCACAACATGCGGTCAAAGGAGATCTCAATGCAAGTAAAACAGGCCATCCTTAGGCTGCAAAAAAAAAAAAATTCCATCAGAGAGATAGCAGGAACATTAGGAGTGGCCAAATTAACAGTTTGGTACATTCTGAGAAAAAAAGAATGCACTGCAACACAAAAAGGCCTGTACGTCCATGGAAGACAACAGTGGTGGATGCTCATAGGATGCTTTTCATGGTAAGGAAAAACCCCTTCACAACATCCAGCCAAGTGAAGAACATTCTCCAGGAGGTAGGCATATCATTATCCAAGTCTACCTTAAAGAGAAGACTTCACGACAGAAAATACAGAGGGTTCATTACAAGGTGCAAACCATTCATAAACCTCAAGAATAGAAAGGCCAGATTAGACTTTTCCAAAAAACATCTAAAAAAGCCAGCCCAGTTCTGGAACAGCATTCTTTGGACAAATGAAACTAAGATCAACCTGTACCAGAATGATGTGAAGAAAAAAGTATGGAGAAGGCTTGGAACAGCTCATGATCCGAAGCATACCACATCATCTGTAAAACACGGTGGAGGCAGTGATGGCATTGGCATGCATGGCTTCCAGTGGCACTGGGTCACTAGTGTTTATTGATGATGTTACTTAAGACAGAAGCAGCCGGATGAATTCTGAAGTGTGTAGGGATGTATTGTCTACTCAGATTCAGCCAAATTCACCAAAGATGATTGGACGGCGCTTCACTTTAAAGATGGACAATGACCCAAAACATTCTGCGAAAGCAACCCAGGAGTTTTTTAAGGATAAGAAGTGGAATATTCTGCAATGGCCGACTCAATCACCTCATCTCAACCCGATCGAGCACGTATTTCACTTGCTGAAGACAAAACTTAAAGCAGAAAGACGTACGAACAAACAACAACTGAAGACAGCTGCAGTAAAGGCCTGGCAAAGCAACACAAAGTAGGAAACCCAATGTTTGGTGATGTCCATGCGTTCCAGACTTCAAGCAGTCATTGCCTGCAAAGGATTCTCGACAAAGTGTCACGGTACGGTGATGATCAGTGCCATCGTACCGTGCACTCCCGGTTCCCGTCACTCTACGAACTCACCCCGGACTCATTCATTGTCTCTACATGTCGCACATACGTGGTGAGTGTTCTTTTTGCTGTGCAACTTCAACCCTTTACTTTCATTCAGTTTGTTTTTGTACTTGGTGTTTGTTTACATTAAAAGTCAACATCGACTGCAAGTCTGCCTGCGCCTGGTTCCTCCTCTCCAACACTACAACCGTGACACAAAGTATTAAAAATGAACATATATTAATGATTGTGTTAATTTGTCCAATTACATTTGAGCCACTGAAATAAGTGGACTGTTTATGAAAATGGTTGCAATTCTTAAACGTTTCATACAATATTTTTGTTCAACCCCTTGAATTAAAGCTGAAAGTCTGCACTTCATTTGCATCTCGGTTGTTTCATTTCAAATCCATTGTGGTGGCGTACAGAGCCAAAATTATGAAAATTGTGTCAGTGTCCAAATAATTCCGGACATATATGGTATTTACTTTGAACCTACACTCTGTCAACTTTTTAATTGCGGTCAAATCTGTGGAGACATACCGTACAGTGCATAATAAAAACTGAGCATATAAAACCCTTTTACTAAAATATTGGGTGCAAAATAATGCCAGATAAATGTAATATTAAAACCATCTTCCATTGACAGATATATCTAAGGGGAATTACTTTATGATCACCTTGTTGTGTTCAAACTTCATAGCACTTTCGTGTTCACAAGTCATCCAGAGAAGCCTGGCTCTATAAATAAGTAAGCCCTCAAATAAATTGGTTCCTGCTTGCCATTCTAAAAATAGAAACAGTTAAATAACACATTGTGGCCCACACGCCAAGTATAAATCTTTCTACACAGTCACACAGAAAGCCTACTCTCTCCTGATAATACTTCATATCCCTGTCAAGGTTTTAGTCAGGATAAGTTATTTTAGTATATTTCAGAAAATGTGAATGTGCTGCATTCTTCTAAAGCTGGGATTTTAATTAAACAATTACTATGGGTGAGTTTTGCAGATACAGACTAAGGACAAGGACAAGCTCAATAGCTTTCTATTGAACTTGATTTTTTTTTCTGTCTGCGAAACTGGCCCATTGAGTTTAATTTTTAATCTAGGACTAGACTTAATCTGTGTCCACAAGACTGACCTGATGAGTTGAAATTATAGTTACTGCGCTTTTAGTTGAGGGAATCTGTATTAGGGGCGAAAATCTGATATCAATTTTGGAGGGGACAATTACATGAAACTTTCTCAAGAGCAATTATTGAGGGGGACACTAAAAGTAGTGCTGTAATACTGTTTTAGTTTGCTCCATTGGTTGGCTCACTAGCTCTGCAAATTCAGCTACTGTGTGTGAACCCTAGCAACACAAAACAAATTTACTGGATTTAACCTCACAATAGCTATGTGCATTGAGTGCCTTTCAGACGATAGACATGAACACGATCACCTTGCCAGCTAAGGAACACTACATTGCACTGTAAGCTTCTCTCATTGACTTGAATTCAAACAACTGCAAACACTGGTGGATTTTACTGTACTGTAGCTAGCTAAACATAAAGTGTGACCTGTAATTCAATGTAGTGAACATGAAGACTAGTGAAGGTTAGAAATGTGTTTTATTGTATTGCGCGTTAGAAGCAAAGAAATGTATAACATATCCTTTGTTTGAACTACTTACTGAAAGTCAGCCACCAGCGACCGACTCTGTCAGATTCCCACCCATGCACGCACTGTACCTGCACGAGGTGCAACTGCTCAGGGCTGGGGGGGCAGTGGATCAAACCATTGTGAGGTGACGGCGGGGGGTCGCAATCTTTTGAAACTTAAAAATACGCTATTAAGCATTGATGATCAGCATAGGTGCTTTCATTGCATCATATTAATATTATTAAATTGACATAGTTATGCTTACAGTGGTATATTGGGGGTGACAAATCATAGTTTTCCACTGAAAGGGGGGGTCGTCCATCCCCCCGTCCCCCCCGGGATTTCCGCCTGTGATTTGTATACACATTGGTTTGAAATGAAAACACTTCTTTATGCATAGCCAGCTCATTTCAGGGCACCAAAAGTATTGGGACAATTTGCTTGACAGCCTTTTCTGGTTTGTCAGATTTGTTCCATCCCATAATTTGTGCAGTCATTAGAGATCTTAATTGTCTAGTCTAGATTTTAGGCTTTCCATTTATCTTTAGAGTATGCTCTTGATATCTATAAACATGAGGACCAAAGAGGTGTAAATACATTTCAAAGTCATAGAAGCCAAAATTAGTCTGAAAAATAAAAAAAACTTATACTAACCAAAATAATGTAAAAAATTTTGGTATGTCTGGAACACTTTCCATGAGGTAGTTGTGGATGTGTTAGACGGTACTATTCCAAGAAAACTTAAACTCTGAATCTACAGAGGCTATACTTTAAAAAGTAAACCAGAAAAACAGTTTGCTAAAAAGTAAATCTAAATGTACCTTCAGATTTCTATAAAAAGACAAATCAACATGGACCAGAATGATAACAACAGAAAGATGTGTGGAGAAGAAAAGCCACTGCCCAAGATCCATGATGATCAATGATGTAAGTGCCGACAGCAGCAGATGAAGGAATTCTGAAGTCTACAAAAACATTTTGTCTACTAAGGTACATGTAAATGCCTCCAATTGGATTGGATGGCACTTCATCAAACAGCAAGATAATTACCCCAAATGTACTGCTACTGCAGCAGAGAAGATACCTAGCATTTGGTGGAATCAATAGTTTGTCAACATCAGGCAGTTGAGAGTGAGGTCAACTTAAAAGAGAAGCATTTGAGAGTTGTTATTGATCTGTATTGATTTTATATTACGCTATTTTGTTTTCTTAAATTAGAAGTGTGATTTTAGTCTTTCAACATTTTCTGGGTGTGATTTTTAAACTGGTTATTTGAGGCTTGTATTCTTAAACAGTCTGATTAACTTTATAACTCAACTTTAGCTACTTTGATAGGGAAAAACACAATGTTAATGGCTGGAGCTTCATGTGAATTGTTCAGTCTCGAGGATACTTTTAATTGGATAGAACACTATATAGCCTTTTAAGAATTCTTCAATGTGAAGTGCAGACCATTTGGGTTGTACACAAAAAAGCCTATGGCATTTTTCAGTCTTTCTTTTTTTTTGGTATTCTATAACATTTTGATCGATAATGAAATTTGTTGCCAACCCATTTTTCATTATTGCCAATATAGATTAGTTGTTGCAGCCCTAGTTTGACCATAGCCTGAAGGTAGGAAGAGGCATTTCACCTTGTTTTGTTTGTGGGAAGCACCATGGTCTTTTAGAGTATGTAAATTTCGACTGAAAGCCAGTTGAGTGTTTGCAGAGGAGCTGGTGACATGGGAGAACTTGGGAAGTTTTAACACCAGGCATGCGGTTTCAGCAGTTTTATGGTAAAAGTGTGGAGCCCAGCCAACAGATAGTTGAATTGGTAAAGGTGGGAGATGAAAACTGCCTGGATTAGGACCTTAGCTGTTTCCTATGTGATCAAAGTTCATTCCATATGGATATTGTAGAGCATTAACGTGCTGTATCTAATCACTATTTTGAGGTTTCCAGTGAACAACAATGTGTTCTAGGGTCTTATCAAGGGGATGCTGTGTCCAATGCCCAGTGTGAATTAACCTAATTGGTAACTCGGTGATATACATTTCAGAATGGCTTCCACAACGCAGTATGTCTACAACATCTGTCCTGTGTGATTTTAACTCTGATGATGTGTAAAGACTAAAAAATCTTAATAGGATGAGGAGCTGTGATGCTTTAAGCTCAGTGGGAGTGAAAGGAAGGCAGGCACCCTGCGGCTGGACCTGAATCTGTTCTCCTCTCCTCTGCTGATTACAGAGAGCACTCTACAGTTTGTGAACTAAGATCAGCGTGCTCATTACTAACTACCTGTGAGAGGTTAGTGTGTAAATGAGACTCTGATTTACTTATTTTCTGAAAGAACCCACTCTCACAATCAAGTTATTGTTTGAACATTTTTAGTATTGGATTAACACTAGGAATTTTGTTTTCGTATACAGAAAGAAACAAAATAATAATAAAAAGGCAGAATGTGTTGATAATATCCTGATCTATTGATTCGGAATGAAACGGGTTGGACATCCTGGTTGGAAGGTGATGGCTGATTTGGCAAGTCTGTTGCTGCTGATTTTACACTCTCTGGCTTTAGAAATTCCCAGATTAATTCATGGGGAAAAGTGAAAGAGAGTGATGGGTAGAAAGAAGAGAGAAAGGGGAGACAGAGAGAGAGAAAGACAACAGGAGAGTTTGAAAGAACATTTCTTGATAGTGAAAAATATTACAAAGAATAACCACATTTCGATTCGCAGTTTATATGAGTAATGTCATGCTGTATAATAAGAAGAATCCTGACAGATGCGTTGGAAACAGTGTCGACTACGTATAATAAATATAGACTTTTTCCCGTAATGAATTCTGAATAAATTCAACACAATGGTTCTGTAATATGCATGTCTGTGTATAAGCCGACTGTTGTATTGTTTTAGCCATATTGTTTTTAAATATTATTTTACCATATTTTTGAGTATTATTTTTGTAGAAATCAGCCGTTTCGTATAGTGGTTGTAATAATGATCACATACCCGGTTGTCAAGGGAGAGAGTAATTCAATTATTTATTGCAGCATTTGATAGTCTATTGTTCATGATGTTACAGACTCGGTCTTACAAACTCAATCTCATCTCTCTCAATCTCAAAGAAACTTCCAGTCGTACCTCTACTTTATAGAGAATGCAACCTGGAATACACATCACAGTACTGTAAGCCCATTGGCTGATTACTGTCGTGCTTTGACTGAACGTGACTTCCTGTGTACGGATAAACAGATCTGTTGTAAACTAAACATACATTTCAACACCAACAATGAAACAGTGTGTTAAAATCTTGATCCCTAAACCTGGCAATGATCCTAGGATACTGAATAATACATGCCCTGTTACTTTTTTAACAACAGACTATAAACTTTTAGCTTATGTTTATGCAAATCGTCTTAAGAAAGGATTGGAACAAATTATTAGTGATACACAATCTGGTTTCATGAAAGGTAGATCAATTCCAAACAATGTAAGATTAGTTTTAGACCTAACTGAATACAGACATTTAATTGAGTATAATGGTTTCATTTTATTTTTAGACTCCTATACAGCATTTGATACCAGCAATAAGATTTGAAAACTGCAATGAGAAGTTATCTGTGATGGGCAGTCCAATTCTAGTTCTATTACTAAAGACTGATAGGTTAAATGATATGTAAATGATATAATGTAATTAACAAAATATAGGAATGTAAAGGAATGTAAAATATATGTATGTAAAATATAGGAATGTAGACTTCTATGGCATCAAAGAGACCTTTCTATTTTTGGGTAGAGTATATTTGACTAAGATGGAGAGCTTATCTAGATGCATATATCCTGCATACTCCATGGCCATTCCTCCAAAGATAATTTATTCTATAAACTGACTTAATTTTAACTTCATCAGGAATAGGACACGCTACATTAAAAAGGCAACAATGGTTAAAGACTTTAAGGAAGGTGGGTTAAGAGCTATTGATTTTGATTGTTTAAATGGCACTAAAATGTTTACTGGCTTAAATCTTTTCTGAAAAATAATAAAACCTTCTGGTTTTGTATCCCCAGACAGATTTTTAAAAAGTGGGCAGATTACATTTTCTTCTTTCGACTGATTTTAATATCTCTAAACTACTTTTTAAACCTTCAGTCTACTTCCAGCAAGCCCTTCTTTACTGGAAGATGATTTACAAACCCAGCTTTACACCTCATTACAATCGCTATATTTTGTCAGTCCTTTTTGGATGGGTGGATGGATGTTGAAGCAAATGTTGAAGCAAATGTTGAAGCAAATGTTGAATGGATGTTGAAGCAAATGTTGGGTGGATGGATGTTGAAGCAAATGTTGAAGCAAATGTTGAATGGATGTTGAAGCAAATGTTGAGTGGATGGATGTTGAAGCAAATGTTGAAGCAAATGTTTTTTTTTTTTTAATTGTTTTTGGAAAAATACATTTTGAATTTGATGCCAGCAACATGTTTCAAAAAAGTTGGGACAGGGGCATCTTTAACATTGTGTTGCACCACCTCTTCTTTAAACAACACTCTTGTAAGCCTTTGGGAACTGAGGAGACCAATTGCTGTAGTTTTGAAAGTGGAATGTTAACCCATTCTTGCTTGATATAGGATTGCAGCTACTCAACAGTTTGGGGTCTCCTTTGCTATATTTGTTATTTCATAATGCGCCAAATGTTTTCAATGGGTGACAGGTCTGAACTGCAGGCAGGCCAGTTTAGCACCCAGACTCTTTCACTACAGAGCCATGCTGGTGTGATTTGTGCAGAATGTGGTTTGGCATTGTGCTGTTGAAATAAGGCCTTCCCTGAAAAAGACATTGTCTGGATGGCAGCATATGTTGCTCCAAAACCTGTACATATTGTTAAGCATTTATGGTGCCTTCACAGAAGCGCAAGTCACCCATGCCATGTGCACTAATGCACCCCCATATCATCACGGATGCTGGCTTTTGAACTGTGCGCTGATAAGAAGCCGGATGGTCCCTCTCCTTTTTAGCCTGGAGGACGCGGTGTCCATGATTCCTGAAAATAATCTCAAATTGTGATTAGTCAAACCATAGAACAGTTTTCCACTTCGCCTCAGTCCATCTAAAATTAGCTCAGAACCAGAGAATGTGCTGGCGTTTCTAGATGTTGTTTATATATGGTTTCTCCTTTGCATGGTAAAGTTTTAACTTGCATTTGTGGACACTGCGACATACTGTGTTCACAGACACTGGTTGTCTGAGGCTTTCTGAGTCCATGCAGTGTTGTCCACTACAGAATCGTGTCTATTTTTAATGCAGTGCCACCTGAGGGCCCGAAGATCATAGCCATCCAATATTGATTTTCGCCCTTGTCCCTTGCGTACAGAGATGACACCAGATTCTCTGAATCATTTAACGATATTGTATACCGTAGATGATGAGATCCCCAAACTCTTTGCAATTTTACGTTGTGGTATGTTATTCTAGAATTGTGGCACTATTGGCCCATGTAGTCTTTCACAGAGTGGTGAACCCCTCCCCATCCTCGCTTCTGACAGGCCAATTCTCTCTGGAATGATCTTTTAATACCCAATCATGCATGTTACTGACTGCTACAGAGCCATGCTTTATCCATTTCTTTCTCAAAAAACATTTTGTGTTAATCATAATAATTTGATCGCTAGCCATCATGCTAGTTATATTTAACATTCACTTTACTGACGAAATGTTGTAGTGGAAGTTGATTTTGGCTTTGGTTTAGTAGGTGTACTACTGTTCTAAATTGTGCGGCAGGGTTATTTGTCTGCCACATTTACAGCACTTGTAAGAACTTCGTTACAATTGCGTAGGGTTGTTCGACATATTACTGCATTTTCCAAAGAACAGATTATTAAAAGATAAATGTAAAAGTAAATTTTCAAATGTTGTGGTATACGTTAGCTGTTAGCTCTCTCAAGAGTTAAACAGCTACTCTGGGCGAAGTAAAAGTAGCCGGCATCCATGCATTTATTAGCAGGTTTTGTTAACCCCTGTGATATTATTGTTATGAAGGACCACAGACACAGGAGCTGGTTTCATGTGCAGGGCACAGCAGGTCTATTGAAATGACTCTGTACACGAGGTAGACTTGAAGATGTGGTCGAAAAGGCAAAACAAGGTCCAAACACTTGAGATCCCAGATAGAGGCTAAGGTACAAAAGGGGATATCAAGAATCTAGTTTGAGAAGGTCTAAGGCAAGAAACACAGGTCGGTACATGGGAATATCTATTAAATAACTGCGAGAGAAGGCTTAGCAGAGTGCTCCTAGAAACAACAATACCTCACAAAGGAAACAGTGCGCAGAACTGAACTAAATACTGGGGCTGATGGGAAACAGGTGAGTGTGAACAGGTGGTTAGAATTCTGGTGATTGGGATCTGAGGAGTGAGTGGCGTTCAGGGGATTGGTGGCTTGGTTGAGGGAGTGATCTGGAGGTAGACCTTACATATATAAGCTTATAAAAATAAGCCATTTGAGCTTGTTTCTAAACTATCAACACATTTTGAGTGAGAAACATCGAAATCACACTGATAAGTGCATTGAAAGATGGAGCAATAATGTACAGATGATGTATGGCTTTACTAACAATTAAAACGCACTTCCAAGATGTCTGATCACAAATATTTCTGATTACATGTAATGTGTGAAAAACGGATACGATTATGAATATGTTTATGATGAAATCGGCAAACACCTAGTATATTGAGCTAGATTGTGCCATTTCTTTTCTGATGAATTTAAACACCTGGCTGCAATAATACTGTGAGGCAATGACTTGAATCACTGCAACACTCAAGAAAACTGTGTATGGAAATGTCTTTAAAGTCCACAAAGCGGTATATCTTCAGCATTGTGGACTTTAACAAACTTATCAGAATAGGAATTAGTAACTGATAAACTCCATTGGCATTTGTCACATAACCGACTATGTTGACATTCGGACAATTCACCTCAGTCTAATGCAAAACCTTTTGGTCGATGTGTATGAAATGAAATCAACATTTGCTGTTTTCATCATGTCTGTTGAAAGGTTATTTTATTCAACAGGACTTTCATCGAAAAAAAGTGTTGATGGGAATCTAACTAATGTCTGAAAGTATATCAGTTTGAATGTGCCTAAGTGACACAGAGAGATTCTGATGGTGCTACAGGTGTAATTATAATTTGAATTCTTCTCTCATTTTCATACAGAGACAGTGATGGATACGCGGACGGCTACAGCAGAACTGGGTTGGATAGCGTATCCTGCTTCTGGGGTAAGAACACTCTAGTCATCTGAAAACCCTTCTGGATCTGGTTCTGCGGATACACGGAAATAGCGCATAGTGTACATTTCTACAAATATACAGAATGGTAATCGCTATAATCGTACGTTTTCTTTAGCTTATATCTAGGCATTCTAACGAAGTGATCGGTACATAGTTTGTGTTCCTATGGGGATCACAGCCTGTCTGAGGCAAAAGTAGAGTTGCACCAAAACTGACCACCGCTGACTGAGCGCATAGTGTACATTTCCATAAATATCCAGAAAAGTTATTACTAGAATCATACGGCTGACTATAGCTAATATCTAGGCATTCTAACAAAGCGATTGGTAAATAGTTTGTGTTTCTATGGGGATCACAGCCTGCTTGAGTTTCACCAAAATCTGCCAACACTGACTGAGCCATAGTGCACATGGCTATAAATATCCAGAACTGAACTGTAATAATAACTAGAATCGTACTTACCTAATATCTAGACATTCCAACAAAGCGATCCGTACGTAGTTTATGTTCCTATGGGGATCACAGCCAAAAGTAGACTCCACCAAAAATGGTCACCAACCGGAGTGCATAGTGTAAGCTACATTTCTATAAATATCCAGAAAAGTAATCACTAGAATCATTCGGTTGACTTTAGTTAATATCTAGACATTCTAACAAAGCGATTGGTCCACAATTTGTGTTCCTATGGCGAACACAGTCTGCGTGAGGGAAAAAGTAGTGGCACCAAGTGGCCACCGCTGACTGATCGCATAGTGTACATTTACATAAATATCCAGAAAAGTTATCACTAGAAGTAGATTTGCACCAAAACCGGTCACCATTACGCGCTGGAGAATCCAACTCTTCCTTTGTTAGTGGTCGAATCCTTGATGCCCAATCACAAACGGCACTTCTACTATGTCATAATGCCTGGAAACATGACCTCTATGACGTAGGAATGATTGGAAGGCATAGGGGTGGTGTGCACTATGTTGCTGGAAAACAACATAGTGCACACCACTCATCACTGGTATATAATGGTGATTGCCAACATAGTTTTCTTTCCGTTTATGCAAGATCCTAAACCCTCAGATTCAGCCAATTCCAGTCATCTTTTATTATGTTGTCCTTTAAATATTAAACCTGGACACACAGTGAAGAGCCAACTCCAGGATGCTGGTCTTTCTTTACAATCTTCCTCTGTCCAGTGTCTGCGTGCTTTTGCCCATCTTAATCATTTCTTTTTATCAGCCAGTTTGAGATATGTCTTTTTCTTTGCAACTCTGCCTAGAAGGCCAGCATCCCGAGTCACCACTTAACTGTTAGCATTGAGAATGGTGTTTTGCAGGTACTATTTAATGAGGCTGCCAGTTCAGGACCTGTGTGGCGTCTGTTTCTCAAACTTGACACTCTAATGTATTAATCCTCTTGCTCAGTTGTGCAATGGGCCCCGGACACCTCTTTCTATTGTGGTTAGAGCCAGTTTGCTAATGATCATATGGCCTTTTAAAATGATAAACTTGGATTAGCAAACACAAAGTGCCATTGGAACACGGGAGTGATGGCTGCTGATTGTGGGCCTCTGTACGCCTATGTAGATGTTCCATTGACAATCAGCCGTTTCCAGCTACAATAGTAATTTAGATATTAACAATGTCAACAGTCTATATAGACCGATCAGCCATAACATTATGACCACCTGCCTAATATTGTGTAGGTCCTCCTTTTGCCACCAAAACAGCCCTGACCCGTCGAGGCATGGACTCCAGTAGACCTCTGAAGGTGTGCTGTGGTGTATGGCACCAAGACATTAGCAGCAGATCCTTTAATAAGTCCTGTAAGTTGCGAAGTGGGGCCTCCATGGATCGGACTTGTTTGTCCAGCACATCCCACAGATGCTCGATTGGACTGGGATCTGGGGAATTTGGAGGCCAAGTCAACACCTTGAACTCGTTGTTGTGTTCCTCAAACCATTCCTGAACCATTTTTGCTTTGTGGCAGGGCGCATTATCCTGCTGAAAGAGACTAATGCCATAAGGGAATACCGTTGCCATGAAAGGGTGCACATGGTCTGCAACAGTGCTCTGGTAGGTGGTACGTGTCAAAGTAACATCCACATGAATGGCAGGACCCAAGGTTTTCCAACAGAACATTGCCCAAAAGATCCTCACGTGCCCATTATAGGTGCTTTCGGCAGTGGACAGGGGTCAGCATGGGCACCCTGACTGGTCTGCGGCTACGCAGCCCCATATGCAACAAACTGCGATACACATCAGTTTTGAGAACAGGTGCCATGATAACGAGATTATCAGTGTTATGCATTTTACCTGTCAGTGGTCATAATGTTATGGCTGGTCAGTATAATATATATATATATATATATATATATATTGTATTTCAGCCCCATAATGGCTTCCTACACCTTCACACCTCTGGTCCATGTTGATAGACATGACTAAGCCCTGTAGAAAATTGCAAACACAACGCCTAGAATCAAGAGTACCCATTGAAATATGCCTGCACAATTTATGTGACAGAACACACCTGACCAGGCAGACATATCTGTCAAGCCAACAGTCCCAATACTTTTGGTTCTTTGAAATAGGGGGACTAGGTATAAAAAGTATTGTCATTTCTAAATTTACAGAAATACCCTCTGTACTTTAACACTAACTTTGTAGTGGATTTTAAATCTTAACTTTTGAGGAACAGAAACAAAAGAGGAAAATACATTTTACAATGTTCCAGTTATTGAGTAATTGGAACAGTACAGGGTAACGTGTCTCCCAATGTTTCCCTACTTCTCATTCATAAGGACTGGATGGCAGGTTATTTCTTCTGAATCATGTTAAGTGGAAGAGAATGTGCATCCCTTGCACCTCATGCAATCAGGAGAAATAATGCATTGGACCATCAGTGTGTGTTTCCCAAGGGTATACTGTAGTTTGAGTATTCCAATTTCAAGCCTGCCAAAAGCTTAATTAAAACACTTAGATCTCGTTCTGAACAATTAAGTTCTACTTATGTGCCACAATAAGTGAAACATTAAACACCAGAATTGATTAAATCTAGAGGAAAATAAATGCCAGTTGAGAGCTTTAACATGTAACTTTTACATCATGTTAGATTATTTTGATTGTATTTGGGTGCCATTACGATTGTTTAAAATGTACAGGACAATGCCGTATTCAGATTGACAGACTCAAAATGATAGTGATATGAAAATACAAAATCACACATAAAAGGTGATTATAAAAAGTAATAGTTATTTCTTTAAAACCAATGTATTTGACAAAAATATTATGAAGAATCGCTTTACTGCAAAATGAGGCACATTTACGCTCTCTGGGTTTGGTGTTTTATGGTAATGTAATTAAAGAGATTAATTGAAATTAATATAGATTATATGTAGCTATGTTTTAATCCATTCAAATTGTGTGTGGTTTCAGGCTGCCCTCTGTCAATGAATCATTTGTAACTAATGATCAATTCTCTAAAAGCTTTCACAGGGCTTAATCATGAAATTGTGGTTATTTCATTAGGTTATTAATTTCACTAGTGTGAAATTGCGCTAGGAATATGACTGAAGCTCCTCTGTACTGTCAACATAAATAGAATATCCTGTTGTATGGTGTTCGAAGAGAGGATTGAATGTACGGTTGGATAAAGAATATGTATTGATATTCAAAAGGCAAGCCCTTACTGTTTGGCTTTGAATAAGCTCTGGTTCTGCTGCAACCAACACCTTGAATAGAAACTGACAACCTATTTCTCGGCTACCATGACAAAATATCTTTGACATTATAATTACATATTGTTTAGAAATTGCTCCTCTCTCTTTATAATCAGAACTCTAAAATGAGTGCTTTACTATACATGTTCTGGACACTAAAAGTCACTATCAATATATGAAGGTTTTTTAAAACCATGAACATTTACGGTAAGAATTGCATGCGATAAAGTGAAGACCAGTTAATGACCTTCAGATTAATTGATTCTGTGGTTATATACAATGTGAAGCTAAAACATTAGTATATTAAACAGTTATTAAGCCAAAGAGAACAATGGATAAAGAATATACATTTTGGTGAGTTGAAGAGGTTCAAATTCATCTGAAGCTACAACTTGCAAGGGTCATATAACATTTTCTAGTTGGATAATTTAATAGTTTTGATTTTTTTCTTTTGATTCTTTTTTTATTTTTAAACATTTTTCTGGAGCACTTTATATACTGTATGAAGACATTTGAAGAAAATACTTCACATTTGTGTCACATTTGAAGACAATACTTCAAATATGACATTTCATGCATGAAAACAAGTGGCTTCTGAACAAAAACAATTTGTTTTCATAATACAGTACTTTTAAAGGTGCACTATCCATGTTTTTACCCCAGATATCGGCAGTGAGTTTAATATCGGTTTTAAAACTTCATTAGGATCTGACACTACCATTACTAACTACGAGCACGCTGACCAGTCTGAAGCAGTGTCACCTCCAACCGTCGATGCTGGAGCAATGAAAACAGACTTTTGTTTTAGGTGGGGTCGAAGTTGATGGACCCTTTCCATAAATACCGAACACAGAATGAACAAAGTAAACAGCTAAACCAATCAAAACATCTCTGTGTTAGATGCATTTCCATATTTCCATATTTGAACAAATCTTTTTAGTGACTTGGAACTCACAAGTCCTTTTTTCTAGTGACTCGTTCAATTCTGTCGTTCATTTGAACGTTTGACAGTGGATATCTACAACATGATCCCTTGCTTCATACCTGGTCCTCCAGCTCAGTCATCCGAGCAAGGCCTATGTACATTCACAGAGAAAAATAGATCAAGGCAGGAACATCATAAAGACATGTTTATAACTGATAATTGAACGCAGGCTATAATAATTTATATAGTTAGTTGTTTACTGATGTCATGAAAAAAAACAGATGAAAACAAGCACGGAGCCACTGCCATTGCCTAAGTAAAAAAGACTTGTGAACGACTGACTCGCTCAGTTTTATCGTTCTATTGAACGGCGTTTCGTTCATTTGTTCGTGCTTGGGCAGAGGAGTTCTACCCAACCACCGAATGCGCTGTTAGTTTTACGTTCGCAAAGAAAAATAGATCAAGACAGTAGCATTATAAAGACATGTTTGTAACAGATAATTGGACACATGGTAGGTCTAAAATAATTAGGCTAATGTATTAATTTATTGTTTTATTGTAATGATAAACACATGAAATCATACCCCATCACTAGTATCTAATGTAACCTTACTTGTCAAGTAGAAAGGTAGCCAACTCAATCACTGTTCATACAAACGTCAGCTCTCGCCATCGAATAAATGCCAAATCCAAATTTACGCTTGTTTTACTCCATGCTTGGTCTGATGCTCACGTTGCTTCCGTATGTTTTAGTTTCTGGAGCGCCTGGCGTACATGAACACAAACAAAGCCTGTTATTGGCCCTCACCTCATATACCTCTGAAGAAGTACACGCCGATGAACATCTTGACCTACGTTTTACTTACAACCACGGCAATGGAAAATGCTGCCTAAGGCACCTTTAACGATCCATGTATTTGGAGCATTTTTTTTTCCATTTCATGTGACATTTCACACATCTGACGTCACACAACACAGAGTCTTTTAAAACCAATATGTTTTCCAGGAGCAACTGGTGCGTAGACAATTACTGTTTAATTTGAAGTACCTTACCGGCCTTACTGCCAAGTGGATAATTGTAACAGTAATAAAAGTGTCAGGAAAGTGAACATTACCTGTATTCATTAGCTAAGTTACATTTAACATGTACATATAAGTCATTTAGCAGATGCTTTTAAACTGAGAGACGCACAATAATGAATGTATACATTTTCCTATTTGTTTGTAGAATGAATCCAATATTATATTGCTCTTTCAGTATCACATACATTAATGTCAGCCTTTACAAGGATATATTGTGTTTCTGAAGATAATACAACAGAGTTGATTAACTGGGATGACATTTCCTCTCAGAGAATAAAAGGCAATGTAAAAGCCATGTCCCCAATAAGCCATACACTACCTGCAATATACTGACAGGCTACTGCTACAATCCTGCCAATCAGAAAGTAAGGCTGCATGTTTTCAAAAGAAGAGTAAGTTAAGGCCCCTGGCATTTGTTGGTAGTGGCAGCAACCTTTTCTATAGTTTACTGGCAACGATTTGGTGAATTTCCTGTAGTTTATGGACAATGGTAAATTAATGTGAATATCATAATTGATTTTTGAAAGTGATCGGCTGTTATAAAGTATTCTGTGTATTTTTCACTACATATAAATGAGAAGATTGAACACCAAATGAGATGATTAATCACCAAGCTATGTACATGTATAATTTCACATTAGAGCAAAAACAATTTGTGGCTATAAAAGTTAAATATGCAACAAAATACAAAAAAACTTTGAATAAATTATGACAGGGTTGTATATTTGGGCAGGACATAATAAGAGTTGAACATTGGTCTTAAAACTGACCAATAACTGGAGGTGAATATTGGCTCAGTGTTTTGCAAGCTGTGACCAGCTATCACATTATTTTGTCCAATGTGTTGTAATGCTTATCACGCAGTTACAAATGCTTAAATTACCATTAATAGCCTCTTTATAAACCTTTTATTGACCCTTTACAAATTGTACCTTATTCTAAAGTGTTACCCATATATCTTTTACCTGCGCATGTATTTTGTCGCCTGGCAAATAGATCACAAATGAAAGCAGAAAACCATGTGGAGGGAAAGGCTATTACCTTGCAGGAGAATATCTTAAATCATTATCTTTTTTCAATAGTCGCACAAACGTACCTCACACACATGCATACGCATACAAAGCAGCAGTAGCCGTATGCTGTTGTGCACTGAATGAGCACAGGAGTGAGGGATATAATATAAGAGCATGAGGTATAAGGAGAAAGGAGGATGTAGAGTTAATGCAGATGGAGGAAGGGAGTCAGGGAATACAGTGCAAATCTAACAGCTGCTACATGAGCACTCAGCTGCTATGCCTAGATGATCATAGGTGTATAACAACTAAAACATTACATAATTTGCATTTATAGTAAATACATTCCCCTTACAAGCTAAATATATTTTTTTTTTTAAATGTCTCAAACCAGTTGTCTAGCTTTTATTTAAAAGTTTTCAGATTTGTTTTTTGTAAAAAAGAGACTCCAAATGGAAAATAATTTTTGCAGTGCACTACATATCAAAAAAACAAATAACAAAAGCAAATGTGTAGTGTTAGAAGGTTATTGTAGTTATTGCATGCAAGCAATATTTGACAAATATTAAATTTATTATTTTAGTATACTCAAACTTTGTTAATACAACTATATTTAATTGGATAACAAAAACGTTTTAAAATACCCTCAAATAAAATGTGACATTGTGTATTGTAAATATGAAACATTTGATCTAAAATTCAAAGCGCCAAACTATAATTTTTGAATTGAGGGATACCTAAAGAAAGTCATAGCTCTCTGAAATTAAAGTGGAGGGCTCTCCCTTAGGCTAAATATTTGTTTTCTTGACCCTCCCAAAACCTTTGAAAACTATACTTAACTATACCCTATGCTTAAAATAATAATAAACCAGTTCTAAATATTTATGTGAGGAAAATACATTATTGTGGTAAAATGTTTGTTTCACTAACTCACCCAAAGTCTCTTGCCATTACAAACATTCACCATTTGTATGTAATCAACTATGAGGAATATCTTATTTCATAGTTGCTCCCTACTGATGACTCATTTGAACAAATGATTACTACATCAACCATCATAACAATCATGTTACCTCCCCAAAAATGCATTAATTTCTAAAATAGATCTCTCAGTTATACCTTTTATCTTGCTCAATATTCCTATTTGGAGGTAGTTTAAATTCTTTTGTATAGTCAACAGGAAAATGTATGCATTTTTTTGCAGGAGCCATTTATTTTTTAATCTGAGTTTTCCTATGAATATATCTGAGACATTGCTAAGCCCTAATGGTTTTGTCTGCTTGCTGTTCAATGACAGATTTACTACACCGATTTCAACTCTAGTGGAAGCTATTGATCCTGTGTAGCTACATTTAGGCCCTGACTTTATGTAATTGTTTGTTGAAATTATTTAATTTCTTACTGGCTGTACTAAGTCTAATACTATAACTTTGGCAAATGTATTTACATTTATAAGCATAATTTTCAGCCCCTTTTCAATAAATTTTACAATCCAGTTGTTTAATAATTCCCTTTTATCTAGAGATTGTAGGTTCCATTGGCATGGGTGCTCTGACCAACATCGTCCATAACATGCTTACAGGCAGGGCATGTTATGAGAAGAAATCCTGCTTAGGGGCTTGACCTACAGGTCATTTTTCAGGATTAAGGGGTGCCAACATTGGCCGTTGGTCAAAGGTTTAGCCCTTAGGGCCAGGGATACAGAACATTTAGACCACTGTCGCTGGACTAAATGTTCAAACTGTACGAGACACATCAGGGGTTCTGTAAGGAGGGCTCACAGTGGAGCAGACCACTCTCTGAAGGGAGCATTGCTTAACATGACAGGTGGTGGCACAGCTAGAGCCGGTATATATAACAACGGGAGCTTCCTGCCTGTGGCGAGACAGATAGGGGATGACCAAAACACCTATTGTCCCCCAGCGTTGATTGCTAGTTGCGCCTCCAGCCGGTGTGCAAATCGTTCTCTCATGCTCCAGGCATGCATGGTGGTTAATCAGCGCAATGCCTAAGTGCGAGGTGTGGGAAATGGGCTTGTCCAGCACATCCCGACTCTCAGGTCTGAGATGGCACAAACCTAAACAAGCAAAACACAGTCACCGACACTACAGTTTTCCCCAAGCTTTCCTAGAGTGCTGAGGGGCAATTTGACTCTAATACTCAGTCCAGTTTCTGACAATGACAACCTCTGATAACTAGGAGCATGGACATGGTGTTTAATGGGCACACTAGCAGACTGAAGGGAGTATAGTTTGCGTAGGTAACTAAATTTAGTAATAGGGGCAGAGACACTCCACAAAAGCATGAAGACTTGATATGAGAGGGAGTCAGCCCTACTACTCCCAGATATTCTGCTGCCCTATCGCATTGAAGAACTGAGGGTTGGCTGCTAGACTTGGCTCCACTAGAATGCATCAGGCACTAGCCAACCAGGCTCAACTATGAAAACTCCTTAATCAGAATGTACCAGCACCAAAGACGAGTGGAAATATGGCGTGTCACAGCGAATGTATGCTCAATGGGTGTGTTTGAATCTAATTTGCTCGTTAATTTCAGAATGTTTAAACCCAGTTTAGAATTGTTTCGCAATGCAACGTTATGTAATTTCACAACATTATTAGGTAACAGACAAACACGTTTCAGTTGCCTGTTTGTCGGATTAACTCTGATCGGCCAAGCGCATACATGCTCAATGGGTGTGTATGGGATGCAGTGCTATTAAGTGAGTGTGGGAAAGGTGTGGGAACAGAGGAGACCGCCTGTGGAGAGCCTGTATCTCTCTATCATCCCTCCATCCTCTGATCTGCTGGGAGGGCTCTCTATGGAGACAAAGTTTATCCCACTCTCAGAAACCCGCTTTCCTTCTGGCTGATTAGCGAGTGGAGGTGACTAACCTTATGCCACCTTAGTCTGTGAAGGACTATCTGTCCTTCATGCTCGGTATTCCTTACACTACATTCAAGCAAACAGGTACATCAGTACCTTTCTAAAGTTTGACGGCAGAAGCCAGGCACCGTTTTCACCCAGGTGAGTTCCGTCTTCATCAGTGTCAATAGGGCTTTTCCAAAAAGAGTCAAAATTGTCTACAAAGAATATACCTATGTCCTTGGATAGATGCACTGGCCACAGTTGAAGAGACCAAAGATGACTGTCCCACTATGGCTAGGTAAAGGAATTGGACCTAATAGCAAGAAGAAACTATGTTTGAGCTTTAAGTGAAAGGCCATGCTGTTCATGTCCTAGTTTTGGGTTGGTGCTTTTATGTTGATCTGGGCATTGTCGATTCCTCTGATCATTTCTAGGAACCCACTTCCTGCCATGCTACTGACCAAAATACTATAACAATACCACAGAATTTTGTCCATAGTACCACCATGTATTGGCCCTATACCATGGTTTTGTAATAGCTAACGTGAACACATGTCAGTTGTTTAAAATGTATAACTATAGCTATAGGGAAATAATCTCAATTAACATAAGTTATTAGAATGACCACAATAACATAATTGTATCACATATACAATTGATTAATCTAGTTATTTGAAAACAAATGTTTCTTCAAAATTTTTTCAAAAATATTGTTAAGCTACTCTACATGTATATGCAATGTTGTTTAGAATATTATGGTCTCAAACAAGTGAACATGCCAACATTCTTTGTCAAAATTAAAATATTTACACAGAAAAGTTGGGAATGTTGGTCCTGCAGAAGCTGGGCGCGGCTGATGCTGTGCCAGCTATGACATTTCTATGCTCAATGTATTTTACGTCTAGTTAGTGTGTTTCTGCGTTCTGTTTGAATCCCGTGTTTATTCCTGATCATGTTCCTATTTAGTTTCCCCAGTTCCTTGTGTTCTTTGTCAGTCATAGTTGCGTGTGATGTTGCTGTTGAGCCTTTTGTTTATGAGCCTGTGGTTATGAAGCCTGTTTATTAAAAGTCCTCAGTCCACTAGTGATGGCTAAATGAGGCTTTCAGAATCTCCGAGGCTTTCCAAGCAATTGTGCCACACAATACTCGAGACCTCATTTAACTCAGTGCACACTAGGGACACCTGTGGTTAATATAATTCCAAGCAACCAAATCAAAAATTTGCAAGGAAAATGAATATGCTTTTGTGACTGCTCCGAAAAGACTCCTTCACAAAAACTTCTAACAAACACCTCTGAACAAATGTGTGAAAAGAAATTTCAAAATAAAGAGCAAAAATCTCTCCAAAAAATGCAAAAACTCTTAAAGAACTCCTCAAATAATATCTCAATATCTACATCAACAAGCTCTCCGTACTCTCTTAGCAACAACCAACCAACCAACCAACCAACCAACCAACCAATGACAACCCACGAAGGAAGGGATGTTTTGCTTCCTTAAATCAACAACAACCCGAAACCCACACTCAAGGAGAAATTATCTTGTGGGTCTACAGACGAGCGATGCCTCATTTGTCATCGATCACGTGTTTCTCTGAAAACGATACAAACCTCAGCGCGCGGCTTCGGTGGAAATTACCCTTATGCTTCGTTTCACCAGGCTATGCTTCAGATCTTTTATATTGTAGAATACATTTTAATATCATGGTCATTACTGGTGCAATCACAATGCCATGGAAGGTCCATTAAAACTAGTAAAAAACAAGTATACATTGTGGTCATCTGACAGCCTATTAACCGAATATGACCAGTCAACTTAATGGGTTCAGCATTAGTTTGACCTCCCACTCCTGCATGCAGCATGAAAACAATTGTCTGGGACTATAGTAATGCAGCTCTCTACTTCTAAGTCTCAAAACAGTAACCACCTTCCATCTCATAAACCTTTTTTCTTCCACAGCCCAGATTACAGTATTGAGGAGGAAAAACACTCAAACAAACCCCCGAAGTTCACTAATTGAAACTTGCTCTGCTGAATATTCCCTCTATTATTTCTATCTAAAAGGGACACCTGATGTTTAATCAGTGTCAGGCTGGATGGGGAGCCATTTTCCCCTGCCATTTCATTTACACACGCTCTTTCACCTCATTAGTGCTACTGCAAAAATACCTGTTGATTCATTCTTCTATAGTACGCCACTGAAGGTATCATTATGACATGTATCCTTGTGTCCTCTCCACAGCTTCTCATCCATTCAGAGTGTCAGATGGAGTGAGAGAGTGAGAGGTGAGGTTAGGGATGCAGGGCAATCGGACTGGACTGGGGAGGAAAACAGTAAAGACATGATCCAGACTGTCATCCATGTCCACTCACGATGAAACAAACAGCTTTTACAGTATCACATCAATGCTGTACATCAGAGATCAACTGGGATGCAGCCCATTGAGATGAATTCCAACTTTTTTCTGACCCTCCCCCATTTAAGTAGCCCATTCCTGCAGTAGATGTATCATTTTGTTATTGAATATGTATGTGTCATAACATGGTCTTAACTCTGTCATATCCTGTCATAACATGGTCATGACGCTTAAATAACACATATATTTAGAAATACTATGACATATATTGCGTTATTTTATGACTGGTTATGACACCTATGCAAGTCTGTCAAAACATTACAAACCATTCTCCAACACCAGTCTTCTTATAAACAGTATTTTTATGTTGCATTTCATAGTAAATGCTATATATCAATATAAATATGCATGAAGTGATGTCAGATATTTACCTTCCCCAATGCTTTGTTTCTCATGAATAGGATGCCAGCACTTATAGATTTCAGGAGCAGGACATGACATCCTCTTTGTGACTAATGACCAACATAAGTGCATGTGCAGCTAGGTGATAGGCCTATCTGGTTTGTATGATTATAGAAATGATGCTTCTCCTGTGACAAACAGCTAACATGAACCCTATACGCCCAAAATTCAGACTGTTTTTTATGCAAAATCTGGTCTGTACCCATCAATAACCGGGATCAATGGCAAAACAGTGATCACCTTTCACGGTTCCAGATTTCTGGATATGAAAGTTAAAAATTAATGTAAGTATGCACTATATATAAAAAAATATAATTATAGTATATAAGATAGTTAATATAAGATCATTCCTAATTTTATATAATTATGTAGTTTTTATATAATGTAGGCTATCTTTTCTTATGTGAAACAGGGACCTTGGCCTACTTGGTAAAGAAAACTGGGTGATTTCAAAACATTTGGTTCAAGTGGGTACAGTGCAATGACCATGCTCCTGATCTAAAATAATTTAATGCAGTTTGATACACCTTTAGATTATAAAATGGTTCTTGGTAGAACCCTTCATATAGGGTCTAGTTAGAACCATATACAGGGATTTCTTTGAAGAACCCTATGTTGATCCCTCTGCAAAGTTATTTAAACAATTCCACTTAGGGGATAAATCGAGGAACCCTATATGGTTTTACTAACTTTCTTTTTAGTGAGAATGCTCTAGGACAAACACAGTGTTTCCCAATCCTGGTCCTAGTGACCCCATGGGTTGCCTGTTTTTTGTTTCTGATTATCTGTTTTTATGTTAGTCAAGTGCATAAGTGCTAGGGTACACTTTTAATCAGGTTTATGCAAGGGCGAAAACAAAATTTGCGCCCCTTTACAGTATACAACCAGGAAACTCTCACTAGCATATGTTGAAAGAAATGTATCTGGGTTATTTTCAGAGCTCTTTTATTGACCAGCCCTAAAAAAAAGCAAACTTTTTCCAGGTATTTTAGGGTTAACTCAATCTCCTTTCCACCAGCGAAGGACGGGTTTATTGACCAATCACAAGCTCTGAGTTTGTATAGACCTGTAGCCCATGTCCATTCATTATCTTTCAGTTCGCCCCAGCTTTCTACAGATTTCTATCAAGATGTTGTTAACTTATAAGTAGCAAGTCACAAATATATAAAGCGAGTCACAAATGCATAATGCAACTGTCAAATAAAAATCACTGTCAAGAAACAAACATATGTCAAAATCCAAAAACAAATGATGAATCATTAACAAACGCTACAAACTTGCAATGCTTAACACTCCAGCCTCCCTATAGCATCTCCAGTTAACAGTAAGAAGTTAAGCAAGAAGTCAGATACTGTAAAGGTTAGATTGATACTCTCAAAACTCCAGTTTAGGTTTTTATTGTTATATATATATATATATATATATATATATATATATATATATATATATAATATGTGTGTGTGTATGTAAATTTATTAGGGGTGTAAAGGTACACGTATCCGTGCTGTACCGTTCGGTACAGGACATTCGGCTCAGTACGCGTTGTGATCCGAATGAATATTGACTAGTTTTAACTATGCACATTACTTTTTTTGTGCGGAACTAAAATTCTACACTCCCGAGTTTACCCCCAGAGACGGATTTTGGAGCCATAATATAGCAACTGAAGTAGCCTAGCACATGTTATGCAGCCTCATAAATAAATATGGTGAACGCAAATGACAAGACAGATCTTGAGGACCCTCCCGTATCCTTCATGTCTCCCGTTTGGGAAAACTTCATAATAAATTAAAAGAAATGTTACATTTTGCATGTCTTTTCTCCACTGTACCAATATTGTACCGAACCGTGACTTAATGCTGACCCCTGTCGAAAGCAACTACAATGGGCACGTGAGCATCAGAACTGGACCACAGATCAATGGAAGAAGGTGGCCTGGTCTGATGAATCACATTTCCTTTTACATCACGTGGATGGCCGGCTATGTGCGCATCACTTACCTGGAGAACACATGGAACCAGGATGCACTATGGGAAGGAGGCAAGTCGGCGGAGGCAGTGTGATGCTTTGGGCAATGTTCTGCTGGGAAACCTTGGGTCCTGCCATTCATGTGGATGTTACTTTGACACGTACCACCTAAGCATTGTTGCAGACCATGTGCACCCTTTCATGGCAACGGTATTTCCTGATGGCACTGGCCTCTATCAGCAGGATAATGTGCCCTGCCACAAGGCAAAAATGGTTCAGGAATGGTTTGAGGAACACAGCAATGAGTTCAAGGTGTTGACTTGGACTCCAAATTCCCCAATCCAATGGAGCATCTGTTTGATGTGCTGGACAAACAAGTCCAATTCGATATATATACAAGTCAGATCCGAGTCCGATCCAATATATAACAAGTCCGATCCGATATATATATATATATATACATATATATATATATATATATATATATATATATATATATATGTGTATATGTATATACACTATCTCGTTACACTAAATTGCTCCGAAGAGAAAGATCACTCTGATAATGGCTCCGCATTCACTAAGTAGTTTTTTTTTACCTATGATTGTTTATATAGCTTTTTTTCATGCAGCATTGTCGCTCATACAGTATGATCGACTAGCACTTTTGGAAATTCGTTCATCATTGAACACAGACTTTTATACTACTTACTGGAGCGCTTGCTGTGATTCTTTCCAAGCTAACACGTTACGTAACCACGACCAAACGTGACGTTATGGATTGGTAATGGATTGGTAATGTCATGACATTACCTTCTCAAAACGTTGTGGCAACATTATCCGAAGGTAATTGCATGACCACATAATTGGTAATCTTCCTTACCTCCTCAGCACATCGCAGGAGCTAATTACACGACGTACTGACAAGGTAAATAATTACGTACCGGTTTGGTAATGATCCAACGTAACCCCAACGTTATCTGAAGGAAATTAATGACCACTTAATTGGTAATCTTCCTTACCTGCTCAGGATGTAGCAGAAACGTAATTACAGGACGTACTGACAATGTAACAACTTTCGTACCAGTTTGGTAACGATCTTACGTAACTACAATCGGGAAACATTAACTCCTATTTTCGTTGCTACAACCTACTTTGCTTACAATGTCATTACTGCCACCACATCGGAAACCACGTATTCCAAATATTTCAAAGTTCACCTGAAGATCTTTAGAGTCACAAGAATTCCCCAATTACCGCAATTCAGACCAATTCAAATAGTTCTATATAATCTCCCACAACACAGACGGAATGCGTACACAAATTGTAAACTGTGCACGTGCAGATGTGCCACAGCTCGAGCGTCCCACCATTTCTTGTTCGTTATAGTTTGTACTCCTAAATAGTCGTCAGAAGTTAACAGTATCTCAGCAGACACAACCGGTGGCTATAGCACATTTATTTTACTCCAATTTAAGATAATTCTGATTTATGTTCTGATTTAGTCACGTCTGTGAGTTTTCACCAGTACTCTTCTGTTACTGTGGTTAGCCTACATTAGTAGTTATTGCTATTTAGAAATGTTATAATCATTGATGTTAATCATACTTTCGTTTTCTAATCTAACAATTTTCCAATGTAGTTATTTTCTAATTTAGTCGTGTAGCCTACATTATAGTACTGTAATATACCTAGCTAACTACCGCAGGTAGCGCAAGTTTTCTTTTAAGTTATACCTGGCTAACTAGCTACTGCAGTTAGTAAACGGTACTGTACGACTACGTTAAACAAACATCAGATTAGTTCGTTAAGCCAACATAATTTCTGGAGCACCGTCATCATTTCTGGACAAGGAATCTCAGGTAAGGGTATTTAACTTCTTTACAAAGCAGATAGATAACTATCTGTCATATAGATAAAATCACTTTGGTAGTTCCCATCGAATTACAGTACTGTCTAGCAAGCCAACTAACGTTAGCTCAAACGTTAGCAAGCTACAGTACAGTAAGTCACCTACTACTAACTAGCTTGGTTGGTAACTTTTTTCAAACATAGATGAACATCGAGTCACCTCACAAGTACTCAAATGTAGAGTTTTACAATGAGTTCCACAAGTAATGATTCAACAAGATATTTGACAAAATTGTAAAATTTATTTCCAATGAAGAGTAAAGCATTCATATTGGCTTGTGTTCTTATATTTTAATTATTTGTAAAATGGCCAGTTTGATAATATTTATAAATATCAGTTGATCAGTTGATAGCTGGAACAAAAATGTCAATGATTGGAGAAGGATAGAACTCTACTAGCAAAAAAATACTGTTTTTTGCTAGTAGAGAAAAAAATACTGATTATCATGGCTATTGCCATTGAAGACCTACAGTTTCTTTGGAGTTAACTAGATGAGATTTGCTACTTTATCCTTCCTGATGGTTATGAAGTCCCACACAGTTCTGCTTTTAATTTCTGTGCTGTTGACCAACTTGGGAGTGTGAGGTGGGTGATAAATAAAATATTTTTTAAATTACATGAATATTCTGGTTTGTTTGTAAATGTATATACTTTTTAGCTACATATGGGGCTCTTGTATATTACAGGATATGTCATGTAATTTGCTGGGAGAAAATGTCTGGATTTATGATCTAACAGCATTGTGTGAGGTCCGGGATGTGCCCTGTTTCCCTTCGTAGACTTGAATGTAGCCTGCCTGTGAAATGTGGGAAGTGACCTGTTTCCTTTGTTGCCTTGAATGTTGCCTACCCAATCCCCATTATTGTTTGCACCTGTGTCTCGTTCAACCCCTATATAAGTGCTGTGTTTGCTGCCAGTCTTTGTGAGGTATTGTTTGTGTATGCAACTCTACTGAGCCTTCTTCTCCCGAGCGTGCCATTATCCCTGCCTACTTCTTATATCAGCCCGTCTCTGTATCCTGACCATTGCCTGCCTGTTCACCGCCTCTTTTGGATTACCCTTTGTACCTCTGCCTCCTGCCTACTTGCTTTGACTGTTACCGACCAATCGCCTGCCCACTGACTACGCCACTGCCTGTTCCTTCGGCTCTCCTGTGTTTTCTCCCTAATAAAGGAGTCCCTGCGCTCTGCGCTTGGATCCATCCCTCCATCCCTCTGTTTCGTGTGAGTTCATTACAGAATACCTCACCTAACTGATGGATCCAGCGGAGTTGCATCGACGCCTGACCCAGCAGGAGGATCGGATCGATGAGCTCTGTCGCCTTCTTCGCCAGTCTTCTGTCGGGTCCACTGCATCTGCCCGTCCTTCCCCCTCCATTTCCATGCCTACGAAGTACGATGGCTCACCTGGGAAGTGTCAGGGTTTTTTGATGCAGTGTCGCCTTTACATCGACCATCACCCCGCCGACTTCTCCACGGACAAGGACCGAGTCGAGTTCCTGCTATCCCTGCTGACTGGCAAAGCCCTGGAATGGGCCACCGCCCTATGGACCGCTCACAGCCCTGATCTCGAGTCGGAGACCCGGTTTTTCCGCCTCTTTGAGGAGGTGTTCGACCACTCTGCCTCCGGACGACACGCCGGGGATCTACTATACGACCTCAGACAGGGAAGCCGTTCCGCCAATGACTACGCCCTGGAGTTCCGCACTATAGTGGCTGGTAGTGGGTGGAGCGAGCCTGCTCTCCTTACAGCCTACTGAAGGGGCCTGAACCGGGAACTGCAGGCGGAACTGGCGTGCAGGGGTGACATGATCGACCTGGACGACTACATACGGGCTTCCATCGCCATCGACTCGCTGCTAGCCGACCGCAGGCGGGCACAGAAACCCCGTACCCGTGAGGCTCCCGTGCCCATTCCTCCACCGCCTCGACAATCGAACCCCGAGCCCATGCAGATTGGCCTCGCCCCTCTGTCTTCCTCCGAGCGTAGCCGGAGGATCCGCGAACATCTGTGCCTCTACTGTGGGGAGAGCAGTCATCTGCTGAGCGGCTGTCCTGTCCGACCCTCCCGTCGGGAGGACCACTTCCCCTCCTCCGCCACCCGGGTAGGCGCTTCCTCACTCTTGAATGTTACCCAGAGGCAGTTTTGTGTTCCAGCACGCCTCGCCTTCCAAGGGTCGGAGCAGCATGTGGAGGCTCTAGTGGATTCATGGGCAGCTGGGAACTTCATTGACGAACAATTGGTGACGTTACTGGGAATACGGCTGATACCTATCTCTCCTCCTTTATTCACGCCCTAGACGGTCAGCCTCTGGGTACTGGACTGGTGAGTCACCGGACTGACAACGTCATCCTTCATATCGGGATCCTACACTCCGAGGTTATCCAGCTCCTGGTAGTGCCTTCTCCCCGAGAACCCCTGATCCTCGGCCATCCCTGGCTGCACCTGCATGACCCTTCCATCTCCTGGCGCCACGGGGAATTGCTGTCCTGGTCTCCTGCCTGTTTCGAGCACTGTGTTTCTGTTCCCTGTCGAGCCACCTCCATAGAGAACTCCGATACACCCGTTCATACCCACATCCCGTCCGTGTATAACCAGTTTGCAAGTGTGTTTTCCAAGGAGAAGGCGTCCAGCCTGCCTCCCCATCGACCGGAGGACTGCGCAATAAACCTCTTTCCGGGGATGTCTCCACCTAAGGGGAGGATCTACCCACTGTCCATCCCGGAGAGTGAAGCGATGGACCGATACGTCGACGAGATGCTTGAGATCGGAGCCATCCGCCCATCCACGTCACCTGCAGCGGCCAGCTTCTTCTTTGTGGGAAAAAAGGATGGCGGACTATGCCCATGTATCGATTACAGGGGACTCAATGACATCACCGTGAAGAACCGCTTTCCCCTTCCTCTCATCCCGGCCACTTTGGAACTGCTGGGCCAAGCCTCCATCTACACTAAACTAGACCTACGCAGCGCCTATAACCTGGTCCGCATCCGGAGTGGGGATGAGTGGAAAACGGCGTTTATCACTGCCCGGGGCCACTATGAGTACCTTGTGATGCCATACGGCCTTACCAATGCCCCAGCCGTGTTCCAGTCCTTCATGAATGGGATCTTCCGGGATATGATCGGTCAGTTCCTCATCGTTTACATCGACGACATCCTAATCTACTCCCCAGTCCCTGACGGAACATGTTACGCACGTCCGCCGGGTCCTTCAACGGCTAAAGGACAACCAGTTATACGTCAAAGCAGAGAAGAGCGCCTTCCATGTAAACACCGTCAGCTTCCTGGGCTTCGTGCTGACTCCGGGTGGTGTCGGCATGGATAAAGACAAGATCTCTGCAGTGCGTGATTGGCCTACCCCGACTACGGTGAAGGACCTGCAACGCTTTCTTGGTTTTTCGAACTTCTATCACCGCTTCATCCGCAACTTTAGCAGTGTGGCCGCCCCTCTCACTGCGCTCACCCGTCCCGGGAAAGGGCGCATTCTCCATTGGCCCGACACGGCCAACGCCGCGTTCAACACCCTGAAGCACCTGTTCACCTCTGCCCCCATCCTACGACAACCCGATCCTACCCTTCCCTTCATTCTGGAGGTGGATGCCTCGGAGTTG
>JACXGI010006791.1:0-14188 GCA_016801175.1 Esox masquinongy
CATGGTATAGGGTTTCTTATGTGTCATGCCCATGGTATAGGGTTTCTTATGTGTCATACTCATGGTATAGGGTTTTTTATGTGTCATGCCCATGGTATAGGGTTTCTTATGTGTCATGCCCATGGTATAGGGTTTCTTATGTGTCATACCCATGGTATAGAGTTTCTTATATGTCATACCCATGGTATAGGGTTTCTTATGTGTCATGCTCATGGTATAGGGTTTCTTATGTGTCATGCCCATGGTATAGGGTTTCTTATGTGTCATGCCCATGGTATAGGGTTTCTTATGTGTCATGCCCATGGTATAGGGTTTCTTATATGTCATACCCATGGTATAGGGTTTCTTATGTCATACCCATGGTATAGGGTTTCTTATGTCATACCCATGGTATAGGGTTTCTTATGTCATACCCATGGTATAGGGTTTCTTATGTCATACCCTTGGTATAAGGTTTCTTATATCATACCCATGGCATAGGGTTTCTTAAGTCATACCCATGGTATAAGGTTTCTTATGTCATACCCATGGTATAGGGTTTCTTATGTCATACCCATGGTATAAGGTTTCTTATGTCATACCCATGGCATAGGGTTTCTTATGTCATATCCACGGTATACGGTTTCTTATATCACGCTGAGGTGCGTTGGTATATTGGCCACATTTTCCTTAAGTGGTTGTATAGTGAATGACAATCAGTGCATATTCAACTGCTTACAAAAATATTTTAATTCAAGCTGCACTTTTTCTGAATGTAGTATATTTAAATTTATTCTTTCATTTTAAGACAGAAAACACCTGGTCTCCTCTTTTTTTTTTTTACCTTTGTTGAATTAAGGTGATTTTCTGTAACTGAATGCCCCATGGTCTTGCCACCACGCACAAGACAAACTCTATCACGCTGCTCTTAGATTTGTAACAAACACAAGACCTCTTACACGTCACTTTAAATGAAATTAATTTTCAGGATGGCCATCCTTAATGTCAGGAGACAGACACTTGTATATTTCATCTCACAGACTATCTTAGCGAAGCTGCCAATATGTTTAAACCCTTTGCTCACATAATGGACGTCTCAGTACTCAAAACTGTGTTTAATAGCATGACCCCAAAATAAGCACATTCTGGTAGAAAGCTTTCATCTGTGCTGGCCCATTGTCTTATACGTTTTGCAGAAGGAATTCAGGTCGGGATTGGCAGTAGATTAGCGGCAGTAGATTGGCTTTGCGGGTAGGTGGCGGTCTTGCATGTGTAGGTGACGGTGGTCCTACAGCATATAGTGGGATTAGTTAAGAAAAAGAAAGTCAATATAATGTAGTGCTCGATCAAAGCACGCCAGTTGGTTCTGGGTCATCCGTGGGTCCTCCGTGCTGTGTAGCAGCCTGTCTCAGAGTATGGGTTGCGAGCCAAAGTGGTTCGCGTGCGTGGTAGAGGTGGGTCGCGACGTGTCAGATTAAATGCGTAATTAGCTGATTAATTACTGTATTTGATTTGGCCAAGTAAGACTTTCTCCCTCTGCCTCAGCAGCTGTGTAGGGAGAAGAAAGATGGGCGTGTGCTTCGAGCCTTAACTGTTCCTTCTTTTAGTTTCAGATCACTCCATGACCCATGCAGGCTGTACATCTGACCTTCT
Source organism: Esox masquinongy (assembly GCA_016801175.1). Lineage (NCBI taxonomy): Eukaryota > Metazoa > Chordata > Actinopteri > Esociformes > Esocidae > Esox > Esox masquinongy. Next base: position 1,633 of record JACXGI010006791.1, read on the forward strand.
CACTTGCTATCCCTCAGGCTGTCACTAAATGGGCTAAAACGCCCTACTACACGTTTGGACTGAAGTTAGCAATGCTACGTCTGCTCAATTGTCATGAAAACCAAATACAGTAGTACATTCCTCGCTCTCGGTTGTAAACGCAATTTAGAAATAACAAGGACCACTGACAATGTGTTGTTTGCAGGGCAGTTCTTAGTAATGAGTCCCTCAAAACAAACCAATTATAACATCATGTCACGACCAGACATTCACAGCATGCCAGCAAACCCAGGGAGTTCTTTCAAGCTTCGGTAAACAGTGCTTCAACAGTGGATGAGTTAGCTAGCGGTTTTGTCATTTTATAACAGGTAACAATAAGTAAGCATTAACAAATGACAGACTGTGTTTTTCCAGCAGGGGTGATTTAACCTGCCTTAGTCCCATGGGCTACAGCTCTTTTGTAGGCCCTTTTGTAGGCCTCATTGGCCTACCGCCTGTCGGCCTTACAGTGTGCAATGACTGCTATCTTCCTCTGATACACTCATTCAGCGTTTGCACAGTCACTTTGCAAATAGGCCTGAATGCTCCTGCTTTTTTTTCCATACAAAATGCACAAAGCTTACAAATTAACATGCCTATGACAAATGCTCATAAACCAAAAGAACGACTGTGAGAAAACACAGTGGCGACTGATGAATAGAATGCGTCACAAAGATATAATGACTTAAACACATGTAACAGATAAACACGTGAACAGAATGTTTAGCCAGAAACCACCTGTGCTCCAGAAAAATAATATTTACAGCGTTAATCATTTTAAATTAATCACATTAATCGCATTAAAGTGTCCACTTCGACCGAAGTTTCTAATGAATGACGTAAATGTGAGTTTTTTTCTCCCCCTTTATACACAGCTAAAATAAAATCAAAGTTGGAAAAGAAACATGTTTAAAAGTTTATTGTGATGTGATCAGTGATTTTATTCCAGCTCAGAATGACCTTTGCAACAGTTCCAACCTACGCATGTATTCAACAATAATTTTTACGCAGTAGGATATACTGCAGACTACACAGCAGGCTTATTCACTGTTATTCATCTTCAGTCTTCACTGAAATAGAAAAAACAGAAAAATCAGTTCCCACAAGGTGTTTTGGCCAGTACCCACATAAGAAATCATAAAGAAAATGTGATTTCTGGTTCAGGTTTAGGGAAAATGTAAAATGGTTAGGTTTAGAGAAAATGTAAAATGGGGCACAGTGTTAGAACATTTATTTCAGGTTTAGGCATTAACAGTTTGGTTTAGGGTTTTGTGGTTAATTAAGTTTAGGCCCGACTGTTAGGGGATAGTCTGACCTATATTCATGGTTTTGAGTTTGTTTTCCGCTTCCAACGTGCATTAGGTGGGTTAGGGTTAAGATTGTATATAAGTGACGTTAATGTAAGAAAAATGAATATGAATGGAATGGCTGTACTGGTATTTCATTTAATTTATGCTTGATTTTGTCTACTGTGCATATTAGGTATGAAGGTGATGAAATGAATCAATATTTACTCACAGTTGCATGTTTTTAGGTCCCTGAAATTATTTTTTATAGTCATTTGGGCCCCAATCTGTTTAAGAACCCCTTCTGTATAGGATGTACTACATAATTAGTTGAATGCGAAACAATTCATAAATACTCAAAGCAATGTATAACATAACAAACGTGATAATGTTACACAGTCCCACGAGATCTGATGGCAACAGATCTTTTTTTAACTGAATATGTTTGTACAGGCCATCATGGGAAAAAAATGTGTAATTTGTGTCACACACCACTCCCTAAACCCTATTAAATGCACTTTTGACCACTATATAGGAAATATGGTGCGATTTTGGGTATCAGATTTCCGGTCTCCGCAAGGCCTTGTGAATGCCGATAGGTAAAAAGGCTTGGCTTGATAGGATGCTTGATGACATAAGGAATGACACAATTTGCATCAGTCCTTGAGGCCTCAGGGACTTCCGTCACACAGACACACACACACACACACCCACACACACAGAGACACACACACACACACACACACACACACACACGGTGGGACAGTGAACCAGCCAAAGCAGACCAATTGGGACCGATAGATATGAACCATCCATTCGAGATGCATGGTAGACCTAAAGTATCGTCTTGCGTCATACACAGTGAACTCCCCAAATAATTCAACTACTGTAGCAAGACAGAGAAAAGCAGAGAAGCTGACAGAAGCTGAAAGAGAAATGTTGCAAGGCTGTGCCACGTTGTTGCATATTGTATGGTTAGATAACCCTGAAAGCAGGAAATAAAAGGTCACTCAGCAGCTGTGATAAAACATATGATGAAATTAATTCCAAATCACCCCCCTAAATCCTACACAGCGCACTACTTTTTTGATTGTACCCCAGGGGTGACTATGGTGCCATTTGGGATGAAGAACTGATGTTTTAGTGAGTAATGTTTAAAATGTATTTTTCTGTACAACCACGTTAAAACTTTATTCAATAATAATAATAGTAATAATAATATACTTTTTCTGTCAGATGTTTAATCATTGAGTCCTGCTGTGCATCTTAAATGGCCGGAAAGCTTTCCTATACACACATACAGTTAGGTCTAGAAATAATTGGACACTGACACAAGTTTTGTTATTTTGGCTGTTTACCAAAATATATTCAAGTTGCAGTTAAATAAAGAAAATGGGCTTAAAGTGCAGTCTCTCAGCTATAATCTGAGGGTATTCACATCCAAATTGGAAGAAGGGTTTAGGAATTACAGCTCTAATATTTAGCCCCTTATTTTTCATGGGACCAAAAGTAATTGGACACTTGACTCAAAAGCTGTTTCATGGACAGGTGTGGGATATTCCTTCATTACTTCTTCATCAATTAAGCAGATAAAAGGTCTGGAGTTGATTCCAGGTGTGGCATTCACATTTGGAAGCTGTTGCTGTGAACCCACAACAAGCGGTCAAAAGAGCTTTCAATGCAAGTGAAACAGGTCATCCTTAGGCAGCAAAAAAAATCCATCACAGAGATAGCAGGAAATCAACAGTTTGGTACATTCTGAGAAAGAAGAATGCACTGGTGAGCTCCGCAACACAAAAAGGCCAGGACGTCCATGGAAGACAACAGTGGTGGAAGATCGTAGGATCCTTCACAAACGCCTTCACAACATCCAGCCAAGTAAAGAACACTCTCCAGGGGGAAGGCATATCATTATCTAAGTCTACCATAAAAAGAAAACTTCACAAGAGCAAATACTTTGCCAAAAAACATCTAGAAAAGCCAGCCCAGTTCTGGAACAACATTCTTTGGACAGAACTAAGATCAACATGATGGGAATGATGGGAAGAAAAAAAGTATGGACAAGGCTTAGAACAGCTCATGATCCGAAGCATACCACATCATCTGTAAAACACGGTGGAGGCAGTGTGATGGCATGGCCATGCATGGCTTCCAGTGGCACTGGGTTACTAGTGTTTATTGATGATGTGACAGAAGACAGAAGCAGCCGGATGAATTCTGAAGTGTATAGGGATATATTGTCTGCTCAGACTCAGCCAAATTCAGCAAAGTTAATTGGACGGCGCTTCACTTTACAGATGGACAATGACCCAAAACATACTGCAAAAGCAACCCAGGAGTTTTTTAAGGCAAAGAAGTTAAATATTCTGCAATGGGTTACCTTTATATCAATGAATGTTGTTGAAATTTAACTCAAAGATCCTTGTGTCATAATATGTAAAAAAACAAAACTTTTCAGGGGGTGTAATTATTTTTTGAAACAGAATGTAGATATTTACAAAGACACACCTGTCTCCCCTGTTGTTGTTTTTGAGTGCTCTTAGCTGTAACAAAGTACCACAGGCACAGATATGTTTCATGCGCAGTTGCACAGCAGGTTTAATAATGACTGTACAAACTGGGTAGACTTAAAGACGTGGTCAAAAGGGTAAAACAAGGTCCAAACACTTGAGATCACAGAAAGAGGCTAAGACACAAAAAGGAAATCCAGAATCTAGGACGAGAAGGTGTAAGGCAAGAAACACTGGTCAGTACACAGGAATCTTTACTGAAAAACTACAAGAATAGGCTTAGTAAGGCACTTAGACAGCAACACTTCACAGAGGAAACAATGCACTGAACTAAATTAAATAGTGGGCCTGATGGGAAACTGGTGAGTGTGAACAGGTGGTTAGAATTCTGGTGATTGGGATCTGAGGAGTTATGTTCAAGGGATTGGTGGCTTGCTAGAGGGATTGAGTTATGTTCAAGGGATTGGTGGCTTGCTTGAGGGACTGAGTTATGTTCAAGTGAGTGGTGGCTTGCTTGAGGGATTGAGTTATGTTCAAGGGATTGGTGGCTTGCTTGAGGGATTGAGTTATGTTCAAGGGATTGGTGGCTTGCTTGAGGGATTGAGTTATGTTCAAGGGAGTGGTGGCGCATTCGAGGGTGTCATCTGGAGGTAGACCTTACTATAGCAACGCAGAGCCAGCAAGACAAATGTTAATGTGGTCATTAAATTACAACTGTGCAAAGCATAGTATATTTAAGATCTTCAGATTCTGTTGATAGGCTAGTCATGAGATTAACTTCTCCAATTTATTTTCTTTGCCACTTACAGTTTATCAATGGTACTTGTGCTTTGTTTACTCAGCCATTTTTTCCTTTTTTCAATATGGGGGATGTGAGCCTGGTTTGTTGAAAACAGTATTTTGACAGCCATTGACTTGTCTAATACTTATATTCTTTTTCAATGTCTGTGAGTTCTTCTTGGTTATAGGAAACAATTGTTAAGCCATTATTTGCAAAACAGTAAGCAAGAGCAGAAAATGTTTCAAAAATGTTTTGGAGTCTGTAAGATATCTGCTATCCATTGAGGTGACATTAACAGACAAACTATTACCCTGTAAGGTTCTCCCCCACCGTACAAATCCAAAGGGCTGCTTAAGGACATGTGTTATTACTATCTTAAAAAGTTCAGATGTCAGAGGCCACAATCCATGTCGCCTTAGCAGCACTCACTTTAAAGAACTTGTCATTTTACACCGGCACAATCCCCTTGGAACAAAGGGGAAGCACTGTATAGGCACTACTTTATGTAATCTTGGCCTGGATTCAATGCACCTCTGAGGAAAGTGCTACGGAGATCATATCCCATCTGTCTATTTAAACACATTATGCTCGAAAAGGCAAAACTAAATCATAACTGTATCTCATTTGGGACTCCCTGATATGTTTGCTTATTCACTGTTTTCTAGGTCCATAGTTCTTCATGCATCATTGTCCCTGCTACCAATTCTGAGCCAGATGTCAAGCTTCTTTTTTGCATAATCTTTCAAGAAAGAAGGGTTTTAGAAGTTTTCTATAAATGGGCAGGAACTCTGCTGTCGTAACTTCAAGAGGAAACTGGTTCAAACATTGGGGTGCCAGGACAGAAAAGATTTTTGAATGGGCAGTGAGGGTAGAATGACCAAAAGACCAGTGGTGGCAGAATGAAAAGATTGGGAAGGAATGTAGTGTTTGAGCAATGCATTAAAGTAAGGAGGGGAAGCTCTCATTGCTGTTTCAAATGAACACATTATGGTTTTCTAGTGGATGTGAGATTGGACCGGCAGCCAGCAGAGTAAGCAAAGTACTGGGCTGACATGGGCGAACTTGGGAAGATCAGAAAAGCCTTGGCATTTTGAATCAGTTGCAGGTGTGGCACTTGCCAGAAGCCCTACCAGCAATAAGTTGCTATAGTCCAGAATTTAGCTGATAACCGCCTGGATTAATACCTGCATCACTTCTTGTTTGAGGTAAGGTCATACTTTATCTTTATATACTTTGTACTTGATCATGCTAAGGTTTTTTTTACAAGCTTGACATTTCTGTTTCGTTTTGATAACAAGATTTTTGCAACTTCAGGAGCCAGATGTAATATGTCATGCCTTGTTCCTGGGTGTCAATGGGGGAAAAAAAGTGAATGGAAGAGTTGAGATTTTTTATAAATCAAAACATGTAGAACTTTCAGCACATGAATGCAACCTGTTGAACCTGAACTCCTTGAAATTAAGTTTGTATTCTTTTAAGTATAGCAGGTGACAGTGAGCATGAGGGTCAGATGTACAATACTGTAAGTGTGCAGGTTTGTTATTACATGAAATTACACAGTAGTGAATACATCACTGTGATTCCCTGGATATAGTGATTGCAAATACTTAAAGACATATTCTGGGATTTTTGGCCATTTACTGTAAAAGTGGCTCTGACAAGACAAAACTAAGTGTAATACATCCTGATAAATTGCAGGGTTCAACAACAACAATGTCCCGATGGTCAGGACAAATACTATAAAACTATACTATTTAGCAAGTCACTGTCCCGATCAGGCCATTGCAAAACTATTTGAAATTGAAGAAAATGACAATCACATTAAAACTCGACATCCACCAGTTGTTTCATAATCTGGCAAACGCACAAATAACTACCTTGCAGCTCTTTGCGCATGCTGTTAGCCAGTCAAGAGTTAAGCAGTGATGTGACGCTTAGCTGTCTGGTATTGTTTTTCAATAAAACATTCAAAAACTCACTCGAGTCACTCAAATTAAGAAGGTAGTGAAAGATAACTATGAGCTCAAACAAAACGAACATTTTTACCTCAGTGCAAAAAAGAATTTGCCTGTTTCGACTTCGATGGAACTCAGATGTAATGTGTTGTCTGTCGTAAGTTCCCGGCTAGGATATTTTTTATGTTTTATATATCCACAAAGCATTTCATAAAGGATTAAACACGTTCAGTTACAAAAGTATTTGGTTATATGTTGCAACGCTGATAAATTACAACCTTTGGAAGGAGGGACAGAAAAAATGTTTTTGGGGCTAGTAAGTTTCAAACCCACTGGCCCCACTGCCACTGAGCCAGTGGAATTTTTTTTTAACGTTGAGCCCTGAATTGTATGCTGCAGTATGTGATAATCCAACATGCCTCTTCTCATCAAAAACTATTCACATTCAAACTTGGAATTTCATAGCTAGCTGAGTTAGAATAGTGAATCTATGTCAGGGCTGCGAAGGAAATGAGGAGCAGAAAACGTGGAGTCGCGAAGGCAATATGTTTCTTAATGACGGCAAAATGGTGTAGCCCAACAATGCTCTTCAGATGAGACAATAACACACAAAGAACAGGGGAGCAGAGGGAACATATATACTGGGGGGAATCATTGTAAATGAGAACCAGGTGTGCGCTAAACAAGACAACAGGTGAGATGAACTGATGACATGGGCGGTGGTGTCAGAAGGCCGGTGGTGTCGACCGCTGGAGCCTGCCGGCTGCAGGGGGTGGAGAGGCAACAGAGGGCGCTGTCGTCACAATCTACTCATATTATGCACATATAAACAACATACAACATCATATAATAACATATAACACATTCAGCTTACACATACAGCTTAATTTTTATTTTATTTTGTTGTTCGCGTACATCCTAGAATGCAACTTCTAGTTTAGCTTGAACATTTAAAGTCTTAACCTGACCACACTATACTGAATCTTTAAATAATGTATTGTGGCGACCTTGGACTAAGAAAGTTCCAGATTGCTCCAAGGGCTGGACTTACCTGGGAGGGGACATTTGAGCAGGCGGGATGTCCTGCTGCTGAGTAGCTCTCTGGGTGGCCGGTTGGCCAGTTAGTTCTTGGAGCCCTTCATGTTGTGTGGGAAGCACCTGTGATCTGTGAATTAGAATTCCCTGTATTAGCTTATTGCTGAACTCTGTTCTGGTTCTTAGTTCGGTTTGGCGTTAACTGCCCAGTTTTAGTTACCAATTAAATTGACTGAGAACCACTCCTGTGCCTCTGGCTCACTCTGTCTGGGACAAAACAAACGTTTCAGTATGTTTGTTTTGTCTTTTAGTTCCAATTGATGAAAGGTATTCCAATGTTGAGATACTGTGTGTGTCTTTCTCTAACTTGATGTAACAGAAAATACCTAAGATTGGAATTCATAAAAAAAAAAAAAAATTTTTTAAATGAGCTGAAAATTTTTATATTTTTATTTTGACGTTCAGGTTAAACTCACGGGGAATGCAGTAAAAGCAAATGTTTTCTTTTTTATAGTTATGTACAGTTGTGCTCAAAAGTTTGCATACCCTTGGAGAATTGGTAATATATGTACCATTGGTAAAGAAAACATGAGTGAGCAGGTAAAACACACGTCTTTTATTTCTTATGGGATTCACATTCAGCTGTAGGTCATAACAGAATGGCACAATCATAAAACAAAACATGGCAACAAAGAAAAGAATGAACTAACCCCTGTTCAAAAGTCTGCATACCCTTAGTTCATAATACTGTGTATTGCCCCCTTTAGCATCAATGACAGCGTGCAGTCTTTTGTAATAGTTGTCTTTGAGGCCCCAAATTCTTGCAGGTGGTATAGCTTCCCATTCGTCTTGGCAAAATGCTTCCAGGTCATGCAAAGTCTTTGGTCGTCTTGCATGAACCCCACGTTTGAGATCTCCCCAGAGGGCTCGATGATATTAACATGCTACATTCATCTTGCCATCAATTTTCACAAGATTCCCCGTGCCTTTAGAGCTCACACACCCCCAAAATATCAGTGAGCCACCACTATGCTTCACAGTGGGAATGGTATTCTGTTCACTATAGGCCTTGTTGACCCCTCTCCAAACATAGTGCTTATGGTTGTGACCATAAAGCTCTATTTTCATCTTGTCACTCCAAATTACAGTGTGCCAGAAGCTGTGAGGCATGTCAAGATGTTATCAGGCATATTGTAACCGGGCTTTTTTGTGGCATTGGCACAGTAAAGGCTTCTTTCTGGCAACTCGACCATGCAGCTCATTTTTGTTCAAGTATCGTCGTATTGTGCTCGTATTGTGCTCTTTTTCCAGAGCAGCCTGTATTTCTCCTGAGGTTATCTGTGGGTTTTTCTTTGTATCCCGAACAATTCTTCTGGCAGTTTCAGCTGAAATCATTCTTGGTCTACCTGACCTTGGCTTGGTCTCAAGAGAACCCCGAATTCTCCACTTCTTAATAAGTGATTGAATGGTACTGTGTGATGGAAATACACTGATTAGAACTCTTACTAAGGAAGGTAAGACAGATCAAATGCTCTTGAACACAATTACAGTTTATTATATAATATTTGCAAATAGAGACAGAAAGACACTAACACAAGATCAGTGAGAGTCTGTCTGAAGAACAGTTCAGAAAAACTCCTTTTTGTATAGGTAAGAAAGTGTTACAACATCTCACAAAATAACTGACATTTCATCAATACATGTTAATCTGGTCTAAACCAGTTAGGTTTATTCCTCTTATCAGTTTCTCTCTCCACCCAAGGTTTTACCCAAATGCAGGGTGCCCACCGGTATTTTACAAACACTTCTTGAGTTCAATTGTCCACCCATGTCTTGTTCCTCGCTTAATTACGACACCCAGAACATATCTTGCATTCTTCCTACTTGGCTAAATACAAGTTTTGTACCTTTCGAATTAGCCCAATACTAAACCAGTAATTCTCTACTCCCCTATACATCTGTAAAAGGCACTAACACATTAGTTCAACAAATTTCTATAACAACTGACTGGCATTGGCAAGGCTTGGGATATCTTTTTATAACCTTTTCCATCTTTATAAAGTTCCATTACCTTGTTACGTAGTTCTTTTGACAGTTCTTTTCTGTTCCCCATGGCTCAGTATCTAGCCTGCTCAGTGGATCCACGTGAGAGCTAACAAACTCATTGAATACACAGACACTAATTGCAATTTAAAAAGCCACAGGTATGGGAAATTCACCTTTAATTGCCATTTTCACCTGTGTGTGTCACCTTGTGTGTCTGTAACAAGGTCAAACATTCAAGGGCATGTAAACTTTTGATCAGGGCCATTTTGGTGGTTTCTGTTATCATTATGATTTAAAAAAGAGCCAAACAATAATGTGATAATAAATGGCTTCATATGATCACTATCCTTAAATAAATTTTTGGCGTGATCAGTCATATTTTCAAAATCAATGCCAAAATCTCACAATTTCTACCAGGGTATGCAAACTTAAACTGTAATTGCAAACGCTTTTGTAGTCTTCAAAAAATGAATAACGATGGCATTTTGTCCTCTAGATCTAAATAATGAATGAGAGTGAGTTAGATTCTGAAGTAAATGCAGATATGTAAATGGAAAAGCAAACAAGAAGTTTTCAGTCAGCAGCATGACAACAATTTAGTTGTCACAGAAATCCATACATAGTTACAGTATGTTCGCTATGTAGCTATACAGTACGCCTGTGTTTTTAACTCTTAAGAACATTGTTATTGCTTTCATTTTGAAGCCACCGTACTGGTCTAAATAAAGGCCCTCTCTTGCCCTTTTTAACATTTTAATAGAAAATTCGAAAATACATACATGTTTCTACTGTATGTACAGTATGTACAAGTGATTGAATTAATCACTCAATTGTTCTGTACATTAAGTTCTACTTCTGTATGTCAATCATTCAAAAAACAATTGTTGGGATTAATTTCAGCTCCCTGCGCCAAATTCACAATCCTAAACTTGTCACTTTCTTTAATGCTGCCTGTAGCTTGATCTATTTTTCTTTGCGCATGTGAGACAAAAAGTTGTCGGTTGCTATCCTGAGCCAGAGGATTGCTTATCAATACTGCCAGTGATAATACGACCAGCTGTTCCAATGAAAGACACCATTGAATGATTCACTAAATAAAATTATCATGAATACCGAGTCAGTAAAGAGTCATTCAAAAATAAAGAATCAATCTCAAATTGCAATTTAGTAATCTCAACACTATATTTGAGTAATTGATTAAGACAATCATTATCCACGAACATTGTTAAAACCTCATCGCGTGCATCAGCTGCAGGCTTTATGGTGAAATTGTCAATAAAGCACACTGACAATGTTATATCAAAATCATGTTGCTAAATACGTCACACCCTGATTCCATTCACCTGTGTTCCAGTGTTCCACCCACACCATAGGACTGCTACTCTGTCTGTTCTCATGTCAGATAGTCTTGTGTTTTTCCCCCAAGTCATGCCCGTGTTGCTTGTTTTCCTGTTCATGTCTCCTAAGTTTCCCGTGTACCGAATCTCTGCCTGCCGTGACCTGATCCTGCCTGCTGTCTTCCTGTGCATCAACTTTTGATTGTTTAAATAAACTTTGCCTGTCGCGTCAAACTCCTGCCTCCTGAGTCAGCATTTAGGTCTTTTGTCTCAGCCTTGACAATGTGTGGGCTTGCTTCCCACAGAAGGCTAGTACATCTAAGAAAGACTTATGTACACTTTTTAAGTTGCTCTGGACAAGAACGTTTTCTAAAAGACTAAACTTGTAAATGCTGTTACGTTCATACATTAGCTACCTTGTATCATTAACTAGACTATAGTATTGGAACTGTCAGTTAACAAATCTAGATAAACAAATCTCATGTATTTCAGCCTTCAGAGGCATTTTGTTTTTGTTTTCACAATAAGACAATTTGTCATGATAACCGTCTGTAACTAACCCTTCACAACATCAATGCGCCAAAGCCAGACAATAATGTAATCCTGATTGAACAGAAGGTGGAAACATTACTATTTGATCAAAATTGTCTCGCTAACAACCCAAGTGAAAGTCTGTGCTTTGCATGCTGAAATAGTGTAGTTATACCAGCTGGACACATGGGGACCTAACCAGAGTTTAAAACTATCTTGACACAGTTTATTCTCTATGGTGGGCAGGGGTTTCAAAACATGTAATGCAATGCCCTGGCAACTCAACCAAAATAGCATACAGACATTTAGCATACTTCCTGGAGCAAATCTTTTGTATATTAAGCCTCAGACACTAATCATTTCTATACATTTGCTCTCTGAGAGCTCTACTCAAATCAGTCAACCAAAGAGAAGGATTTCCCAACATGGGAGTATGTGACAGCTGAATGTGAATGCCATTGAAGCCTCAACAGTTCTATTGTAATCAACGTTATGGACAGGGATGACAGGGTAGCCTGGTTGTTAGAGTATCTGACCAGTGGTACAAAGGTTGCTACAGTAGATTGAATCCCTGAACTGACAGTTAACGAAATTGATCCTGGGTTGTTTCCGAAAATAATAAAGTCATACTTACAGTGGGGCAAAAAAGTATTTAGTCAGCCACCAATTGTGCAAGTTCTCCCACTTAAAAAGATGAGAGAGGCCTGTAATTTTCATCATAGGTACACTTCAACTATAAGAGACAAAATGAGAAAAAAAATCCAGAAAATCACATTGTAGGATTTTTAATGAATTTATTGGTAAATTATGGTGGAAAATAAGTATTTGGTCAGTAACAAAAGTTCATCTCAATACTTTGTTATACACCCTTTGTTGGCAATGACAGACGTCAAACGTTTTCTGTAAGTCTTCACAAGGTTTTCACACACTGTTGCTGGTATTTTGGCCCATTCCTCCATGCAGATCTCCTCTAGAGCAGTGATGTTTTGGGGCTGTCGCTGGGCAACACGGACTTTCAACTCCCTCCAAAGATTTTCTATGGGGTTGAGATCTGGTC